>OMKZ01028283.1:0-14565 GCA_900302535.1 Neoniphon sammara
CAACGCCCACTGATTTCAGCATTTTGATTGCTTTACACCCACCCTTCACATGTTTGAGTTTGTTCAGTCGGTTCTCCTGAAAGACGGGTCTAATGTTAAATGACCCCGGTGCAGATTTTCCAAGGTTTTAGGCAAAGACATTTTTGCACATTTTGGACAATGCTTGCAAATTCGGTCCATGAAGAAAAACAGCGCTACCGGTTGCAGAGAGGAGGCGGTAATCTTTGTCTCTATTCTGTTAACCCTGCTGACTCGCCTTACCTCACCTCTGATGGATGCTGATGAATAGAAAAGAACATAAGCTCTGTGTGGGTCGTAGGGGTCAGGAGTCCCTACTGGTCCTGCTTTTTCTCATGTATAACACTCAAGTCAAGCGCAAATCTAGCTTCATGCAAACAGCTATCCCTGCCAAAGCCCACACCCAAAGGAGACCACAGCACCGGGCAATGATGGCATGACACTTCCATATGAAAAAGTTCTGCCTGTTCCAAAGTCAATAACAAACCCTTATCACACACAAAAGAGAAGAAAAGAAACAAAAAATACAAAAGAATCAACACCCAATCAAGCTGAACTCCATTTTGGACAATGCCTCACACACTCTCTTCGGTGAGCTGATGCAGCCCCAGAGCAATTTTAGCCTCCGGCTCATCTCCCCGAGGTGCACCGAGAAGCGTTTCAAGCACTTATTCGTGTCGACCGCCATCCAGCTGTACAACGCCTCCTGCCACAGCGGCTCCAGCCTCGGCCAATTCGGAGAGCACTTTAGCCTGGGCGTCTCATACCGTCTCTATCAAGCGCTCCGAACTGTTTTTACTCTGTTCCTCTGATGTGCATTACTTGCTGTACCTGCCTGCCCTGCGTCTGATGCATGCAAGGAGCTGTGCATATGTAGGTGTGTATCTCCCTAAATGAGATACACACCGAATGTTTATTTTTAACAGAAACATTCCTTCTGTGCATGTGCTACTTCCATTTGTAAATAATATTTAATGATAAGAGCAGCTAACAACGCACATTTGCCTGTGTTCTTCCATTAGACTCAATGTCGGAAGTAGCATTCCTTTTTTTAATGTAGATTTAATATTTTTCACGGTAACTAATAACTTACGTAATGCATTTGTTTTTCAATTCTTGGAATCCATTATTAATTACATTATTAATTAATAATGTTGCTTTCATTCTTTTAGCACCCCTTTTTTTGTTTTAGTAGAAAAAAGTGAAGATCTTGCAGCAACAACAACTGAAAGTGTTATCTACATCCTCATGATCTAAATGAGACTGCCTTAATGTGACAGAGCAACAGTCTTACACTGCATTTTAATACACCGACTGACATCATACTTAGCAGCACAAGCCATAATTTCTTTTTTAAGGGGGCAGTGCAAAAATGTTGTAAGAAGTTGCTTGTAATGAAGAGTAACTATTTCTTGAGGTAAGTAGCAAAGTAACTTTTTAAAAGCAACTTTCTTGAGCACTGATCGATACACCTGTCACTGTCAGCAGCTAGTGATGCACAGTTACACATCTGCTCCCTGGATCTAATAATGTGCAGAGCCAACAATGCACATTTGTCACTCTGCCTGCATGTTGCAAACTGTTGTAAACAGGAAACATTGGCGAACATGTAAATCTGTCAGTCTGTATTTATTCATGATTTAGGGTTGCTGTATTATCCTCCTTATGTTTTTTTGTTGTTATTGTTGTAGCTATTTGTTGTATTATCATCAATGTCCTCTGTTTGCTCTGTTCTTATCTATAAACTGTTCTATGTGGCTGCAATGGCTCAATTTCCCCAAAGGGATCACTGAATTTTCATCTGATCGAATCTCTCCAATTCTGCAAGCAATCTGCCGATATGCAAATGACTTCATCACAATTTTGGTGCTGCTGGAGTTTGGTTTGGGCTTGCAACAGGAAAAGAAGAGCTATATACTATGGCAAACTTGAATAATTTGCAATTTAGATAATGATATTTGGTATTAAAAGCAATGGAATGCACTTAGTTTCATAAATTGAGCACTAGATGTTGTGCATAAAGTTGAAATTAGCTCTTTCTGGCTTACTAAGTCAAGCTGAGTGAGTTGAGTGATTAATTCCATTGCTTTCTTAACACTGACACATCTCAAAGTACATAATAATTAAAAACGGTGAAAAGTCTGCACCTCAGTTTCTTCAGTGTTTTATACACATTTGAATACATAAATTTTAACGTGTCAGCTAATTAAACCAGAGTCTTCAAATTAGCAAATTAGTACTTGCACACACATTTCGTGGATAGGCTACACTGTAATTTGTTTGTCCTACTCTGTTGTGTTGAGATGTTCAGGTCATGGAAAATGACTTAAACTACTGTAGGTTGCTTTTGGGGATGAATGTAAATGTAATATGCTTATCTCTATTACTTTACACATAACTGATGTAATTTGACCATATTTTACTTTGAGGACAAAAAGAGCATCTGTTATTCAGTGCAATCAGTCGTTCAGTACAGCTGATTTGCATGTTAAGTACTTCAAGGGAAAATTCCTTTATGTCTCTCAAGTAATCACAACTTGCTGATGTTTAAATATCCATTTCTGATGTTACATTTAGAGAAAACGACATATAGCCAAATCCTCATTGAAGGTCAGGTCATACTATGTCATATGTTGATGTCCTTGTAGCACGTGTGTCACTGCTGTGACTCCTTGCCTGTTCAATTTAAAACAGCTATTTTTGAAAATTGCATGTGCCACATTTTCAAACCTTGTGTAGCTATCACAACAGGGGCTGTTTTGCTTTCACTGGACAAATTGCTTGTTTAGGATGCTCTCGGTGCTTTTCATATACTGGGCTGTACAGTGGTTTTGAAGGAGAGCATTTTGCACAGTAGTGCCGGCATCTGTAAAGAGTATAGGGGGCTAGACGCCGGATGAAAAATGATGACATCTGGGTGGCTGAGGTTTAGGAGGGAAAAGACTGTATATACTATTTGTCCCTGTGTATGCATTTATTTGTTTACTTTCTTATTTTTTGAATTATTTGTTTATTTGTTTATTTATATATTCATTCATTCATTCATTCACTATGCTTTGGCCATTACCCTACAGGGCATTGGGGCACTGCCAAATGAAGGCAATTTAATAGCATGGGGTTGAATGTTTCTTGAAGCCCTATCCTGCTGCAGATTGAGGACGGCGCTCAAAGCCAGATAAATACAGGTGTAAATGCACATCAGGAAAATTGGGAGTGATAAACACAGGCAGGGGAAATCCCACTACTTTAATTTTCTTTACGTGCCCTTAATTTGCACGTTTCTTTAAGCGCATCTCGGGGAGCCAACCAGTCACAATGTAGCGGCTGGGCTGAATTTTTAATGCCAGGTAAAAAAAAAAAAAAAAATCACAGTCGAAAAGACTGAGCCGCTTCGGGGGCAAATGTTCCCCTTTCCAACAGCAAAGCCCTCCTTGCCTGCCTGGAGAACACAGGGCTTAACTTGGCTGACCTGAACACGAAGTCAATGTGGATTAAGAACTAATACTTAATCAACTTTGCTGCAAAGACCTCCCGTCCGGGAGATTTACCATGCGTCAAGATGATCCACGGGCAGCAGAAGCCACATAAGCGCAAAAAAGACACATTTATTGCCCCAAAAGACCAGCTGCATTCAAATAAAGACGTATCGCACTGAAGGCGACAGTGTAACTACCAGTATACTGTAACCTGTGTACAACGCAAATTCTTATTCACATTTTTATTTATTTATTTAGAGACGCCACAGAATGCAAAACTAAGGCATAACTCTATCTGCTGGTGATCAACTTGACAAGATTTAACTTTCCCTGGGAATATAATGGCTGTCATATTCAAAGGAGCCGTGTAATAAATAAATCCAAAGCAGCCTCTCGCATACTTAGAGAGTCAAGCTACTGGCAACCAGACAGCTAAACTGCACTTCACTAATCGCTTAATTTAAGCTGCGGCTTAGATGGCAAGCATTCTGATGTCAAATGTAGGCGGACAGGCTTCCCACGACATGCATATGGGACTTGGGTGACAGTGTTAACAAACTGTCTCACAGCGCTGTCAAAACTGAGCCAAACATGATCATAACAAGTAATGCAAAGATAACAAACACACATCACTTACCTTGCTCCATCAGTAGGATGGTCATCCCGACCAGCATAGCCCAGTACAGAGGGTTTTTCATGTTTATAGATCTGTTGTTTGTCTTCTGTGCGCTGTCGTCTGCAAACAAATAGCCTCTCTGTCTCTGAAAATCCTGAAAAGTGAATTTCTTCAAGTCCTCGGTCCCTCTGTCTGACTGTAAAGCATCCACCAACGCAGCGCTCAACAAAGTCCCTCCTTCAACAGCGAGGGTATTGGCGGTGGTACCACAGTCAAGCTAGCAGTAATGTAAAAGACCACTTCCGGTTTAAACGTAAAACCGCTTTACCGAGGAACGTTAGTTGTAACGTTATGCGAGGGACAGCGACGCTTTTATTTTGAAGACAATTTAGACCGTCTTCCTGTCCTGTCCCGGCTGCCTGTGGCGAGCTTGAAGTGGCAATTAGCGGAGGCTGCTTGTGGAGGCGCTGCCGTCCCACAGTACTGTTACTTTACTATTACAGATCATTAGAGTTAATCATATGTATGTCTTGCCCGTGCCTCTTTTAAGTCGAAATCTCATTTTGCTGTCTAAAAATGAGTGAACGACATAGAGTAGAGTTAGACCACTAGTAATTCACTTCACGAATGCATGCCTCAGGAGACTTCTCATGGACATTCAGGTTTTTTTTTATGTAGGCTGCATGATGATAGGAGTCAGGGGTGGAAAGTAAATTAGCCTGATTACTTTAAAGGTGCACATAGACAGATTTTTATTATTCCACAGAACAAAGTGAAAGTAGGCAAATTTTAGGTGTCTGTGATAGAAATGTTGATCAATAACTCCAGAGATACTTATAGGTAAGGGAGGAGAAATGAAGATTCATGGGTTTCAGCCTTGGGAAAAGCATTTACAGCTGACTGGGTCAGATGCACCTTCTCTAGCCAATCACATTAGTCCTTGACGTCATGAAACTATGTCCTGAATTTTTCGACAGTTGCAGTCTCTCACAAAATACCTTATTTTCTCAACAGACTCATCATGGCTCTCTCCAAAAGTATGACGCACCTGATGGGCATGAGCAGCAACAAGTTCAATTGATTATGTCACCAACCATTTTTTCAAAGAACCTGTCCTGAGGCATCTCCTCCATAGATTTCCATTCTCTGATAACTCAGTAAATGGCCTGCTTTGTCAGTGCTGATACCTACAAGTCCTTGCATCACAATACAAAAATCTACTTCTCAGTCCTACTTTTCCCATCATTCTATTTTGTTATTTTTATCTATCAACACTTATGCTTTACTTTAAAGGAAAGGGGAAAAGTTTTGTTTTGCATAAAAGATGCAACCACCTCATAAAAATGCAGAAACTTTAATTCTGAACAGACACTGACTTGAGAATTATAGGTTATAAATATAACCCAGGTTCCCTGAGGGAATCCAGAAACAATTTATTCAAATGTGGGAGTAACATTCTTCAGACCTCCTGTGGAGTTCTACAATCATGTTTCAATGTTTAGTGTTTTAAGCTTACAGGGAGGCCCTGGGTGTCCACTGAAATGTGCACCACATACAAAGACTGTTTTCTTAAATTCAAATCTACTCTTCACCAAACCCTTTGAGACCTTGTACAGGAGGCAACTCTAGTAGTCTCAGTACATTCTACATCACAGTTTTTGGCATCTACCACTACATCAGTGCCATATGATAGCATATTTAAGCTCACAGAATACAAAGGTTTGAATAGATAACTGTATACTGCATATACTGTATATAACACTAAAATGAGACTCCCATGGGTGAGTACATTTGTGAGATGGAAATATGGGATGGGGTCAGATGTATCAGGGGTGGTAATTGTTTGCTTTTTAAGGATAGTGTTTTACAAATATCGGTTATATGTTTAGACATAGCCATGTGTTTACTGTGTGTAAAGACATGGATACAGATATACTATGTTCTATTTTGGCATAACTAATTGAATAAGCTTATAACAGAGGAATCATAAGGCCAGAATGCCTCATCTGAAAGGCAACATCCTCTAGTTTTTGAAAATGTGCTCATTTGGTATGTGGCTAAAAAATGTTTTTAGTTCTTGTCTTCAGTAAGTCATATTTGAATAGCAATAACTAGGTCATGCTCAATGAAAATCACTAGATACCTTTTACATTATGTCAACTAAATCTGTGTAACATTTTAGACCTCCGGGCCAAACTTAAGAGCTAGTGTAAGAGCTAGTGAGTTTTTAGATTGTGATGTCACTCCCATTCCCAGACCTCTCAAAATGGCCAAATTGTGCCGATGATATACCAATGAATCCACCAGTGACCCGGTGGGTTCTAACTTACAGTACTTCATTGTATAAGCAATCTTATTCTGATTTCACTGTGTTTGGAACCAGTGGTAATATGGACTGCTAGATGGACTAGCACATTGAGAATTTGATGTTGTCAGAAGAGTTTAAGATACATTGCTGTGTAGAAATTGTTTATGTGTCTGTTGAAGCAAACCCAGACACTTAGCAGCTATAGGAATAGAGATAGGAAGGATGTGCTCCAACTGAGACTTCCTCTTGTTGCTCAACTGTCCAAGTTTCAGTGGTGATTTAACCATAGGGGGTACAGTAACTGTGTACCATTAAGCACTTAGGAGCATATACTATAGACTTCATTCAAGTGTGATTAGATTTAAATGAACAATTTCTGGGTGATATCAGTGCCTGGGGTATGTTGCTTGAAAAGTAAGTTGTGTACCTGGTGACACTGAGTGACTGGTGTTATAAAATCTGAACATCAGTGTCTGGGGTACTTGGCTTGGGACAAAACGTGCCATACACATTACCTGACTGATGATTGTGAAGACTGAATGAAATATCCCTGCATGTGTTCATGGTTACACAACAACCTGGAAACCCAGATCAAAATTTTGGGATGTCAGATTAGAACACATTTGCACTTTACAGAATACCAATTGGTTATAACTGTGTTTGAAACTCACTTAACAAAGGAAACAATGGTATTAGAAGTTTTAGACACTCAGGAAATTCCCAGTTTGGACCATTCATCCCTAATTAGAGAGGTTTGTTGTACAAAGAGAAATAAAGCTATCTGTTGACAATACACAGAGGAAAAAGAGTAAGTGACAACCCTGTGGTCAGTTTGAGACTTCCTCTATCGCACAGCCACAGTCTGAGCAACCTGTTCCTCTTTTCTCTGTGTACATGAAACTTCTTAGATAAGATGACCTATGCGGCAGTTTGTGAGTACATAAACACTTCTAATCATGGGAGGTAATAACTGCACCAGCGCAACAACCTCCCCCTCTGCTCCCCCCCTACTCACTATCAGACAATGCAGATAATAGTGTTCCAAGAAAGGGAGAGTACAAATGGTCAAAGAAACTGAGAAGAGCTATGTCTGATGTCGCATACAGTATGAGTGAAAGATCTTTGCCATCGTTACTGACAGCCACAGGACTAGCTCGCTCAGTCACAGACAAAATACACAATAAACACCCTCCCAATGTAACTCGCGTTGCATCAACCGTCCTTTTGGTTTGGTTTGGTTTTACACTTTGTAATCTTGACCTCTTGTGCTACACTGCTGCGTATTGTCAAAATCGGAGCAGAAATGGTAATAATGAACAGTAGGCCAGAAGACCCACCCGTAACCTTAGACCAAGACTCTTAGGGAAGTGTTCAGTCTGACAGTACACGACAACAGGGAAGAGCTGTGCAACATCCAAGATACCCCAGCCCAGGGGGAGGTAATAGCATCTCCCAGGCATCTTTCCCTTCAGCAGCTGCGCACGCCCCTTCCATTCTTTAGCCCTCTAGTTACATCAGCACCTAGTGCCCCGCACTTGCCCCCAAAGGCATACAGATGCCAATCATCCAACCAGTCAAACATGTCTGGAAAGGGATTGTAAAACAGCAGTTACTGAAAGTACTTAAACACATGATGATTTTGGACAGGTAACCAGGTACCTCCAAACAACTAAAGAACCTATCAATGATTTTCTAGTGAGATTCAGACAATCTGGGGAACTCAGGCTGGTGTAGATTTGCCCAGGGGGCCTAATGTGCCTCAAACCAACAGGGACCTGGCAGTCAAGATTTTGAATAGCGTGCTCCCCCATGTGGTCAGTGCTCTCAAACTATTCAGGTTGACAGACAGACTCCTTTAACATAAAGTAACTAGATTACAAAACATGGATAGACAGGGAACGTTCAAACCAGAAAAACCCAAAGCCACAGTGCAACAACCTGCTGATAATCATGGTCTCAGGAGGTATAACAACAATTCTGATGGTCAGTGGAACAGCGGTCCTCCACCATATCACAACACCTGCTTAAAACATGGCAAATCTGGTCACTGGGCAAATCTTGTGCCCCACCATGTGACAACCATCAAGACAAATGCAATGATAACCGCCACAGAAACAAGAACTATCACCAGGATAACATTTGCTCTTTTACTGCTGACAGCACTAATCATCAATAGTGGTGCCATGGAGACAACATCACCAGTGGTGCATGCTGCATTGTTAAAACTTTCTGACTCTCCACTTGAAAATCCCACCATCAAAGCTAAAGTGAATGGTAGTCATTCTTGTGGTTGACAGTAGTGTTACTCTATCAATTATTAATCAAGACAATGTTTCCTTAACAGACTAATTTCCCAATTAGAGAAGCCTTCTGCAAAATGAATGTGGTCATCTATTGTACGTGCAATGGGTTGTACATGTTTGTCCCTGTACAGCATGTCCTACAAGCTGTATCCTGCATTGACCAAACACCTTCAAGTCTTTATTCATGGCCAGTGACTTCCACCATTCTTGATACTTTGCTGTGCCAGGACATTTTGCATATAGCCAAAGCCCAGCCCTCCTTGGCCTCATCAGTGATGCGTTTAAAACCCCTGGCCAATTTATGCTGCACTGCTTTGTATGTTGAAGGTTCTGTTCCCATTTAGTATCAACTCCCCATTTCTCTTTCTCACCCAGTGGACATCTACTTTGGACCTGAAGGTGTGTCTGCCTCTGTAACATTAACCTCTGATCAATCCAAGCTCTCCTAGATGACTGAATCCATCCCTCATGTTTCTTTAGATGTTTCCAATGATACAAATACCTCAAGACTTGGTTTCTCAGGCATTTTCCCCTTTTTCCCTGACAGCTTCCCTTTGGCACCCTCTCCTCTCTTCCTGTGGACTGTTGCTATAAATTAACCTTATCCTCAGTCTTACACTGGATTCCCTCAACCCCCCCTTTTATCTCACCTATCCCTCCTCCCTCTTACCTACCATCTTCTGCCCATCATGTAGGTCTGGTGACCTCTGTTGCTCTACACAAGGTCACACTCAGCCTTGTATCAAACAATATACATTGTCACATGAGGCTATTGAAGGAATTTAACCTGTTATCCATTCACTCTTGCCTCAAGTGTTTCTGGTGCCTCCCACCAGTCCTTGCAAAACTCCCATGCTGCCTATCCCTAAACCAGGCAGAAAAAATCAGTGGCGCTTTGTCCAGGACCTAAGCGCAGTGACTGATGTTGTGGTGCCTGTAACACCTATTGTGGCTAACACCGATTCCATCTCAACCTTTGCCAACTCACACAGCCTTTCTGCAGTTCAGTCACCTCCCTATAGCACAGGAAAGTAGAGGCTATCAGCAGCTGTTGCGTGCGGTCCAGCCCCTGGAGCCGGTGAAGACAACTGACAGAAAGGCCCGGCCTTCTCCTAGGACCTGGGAGAGGACAAAAGGCTGGCGCGAGACTTGTATAAAAGCAAAATTTGGACTGTGGTAGTGCTGTTTATAGCTAGTGTTTGTTTTTATTGTTTATAATAAGTCTGATGTTGAATGTTCTTTGATGCTCCCCACAGTCATACCTGAGTCTGGAATTAGTGCCGATAATGCCCCAGTGTATGATCACCCTTAAGTCTTTATCTGGTAAAGCTTTCAGTGTTTTCATCTTACAGATTAGTGTACCCACATGCAATGGGGTCAGTTCAGTTAGAGGAAGCTCAGACAATTCCTGAGGTCACCATTCTAGTATTTAAGGCTAGGAAACACCAACCCAACCTCAAAGAAGCACTGATGTAGCATAAACCAAGGCAGACGGTCAAATTTTGTACATTGGCTCAAATTGCCTGCACTGCCATGATGGCTAACATGCACTCACATTCTGTGCTTGTGTGAGAAAAAATAACGCTCCATACCAGGAGGGGACAGTAGTCTTCATCTGCAATTCAAAAAATAAAAAATAAAATAAAACAGGACACTCAGGATCGTAGAAAGATAAAGAAACAAACTCATGCTAACCAAGCATTTTTTCACCCCTGAATCTGTTCAAATGGCTTTGTTGTTAAAATGTCTTGGAAAAATGGAAATAAATAGATGAAGTGATGCTGAAAAATGAGCAGTGCCCTCTTTGTGTACGCTCTTGACAGTGTTTTTGTTTCCGTTGCTCATTTCCATTTCTCTTCTTGTGTCCTGATTCGTTTAAGCTGACCGGCCAATTAGAAAGCTGTCTCTCATGGACGGCCCATATTGAATGGGCCGGTTGGCTGCTGATGAGCACCTACGAGTGCCAACAGTGCGGGAATCACGGCAAAAACTATAGGCAATCAGTCAGTCACAGATGCTCAGTGATGGCCCAACAAGGGCCAATGGCTGAAAGTCAGCTTGGTATGTCTGGGCTCTAAAGGATTGTGATGAGAGATGATGGTTCCTGTGAGCTATACTTACAGCCACTGTTTAAATGTATTTCTAAGGAAAAAAAAATATCTTAGCTTTATAGTCTGAGTCCATCATATTAATTACTGCATCTGTTTTGTGACAGGCTGTAAGAGTGTCTCTTACTCTTTACCTGCACAGGTGGAGTCTTTAGAGCACAGCAGAATTCAAAGAGCCACCAGAGAAATGTAAGATTTGTTAATAGTTAGTTGAAATTTCTCAAAAGTCCCTCATTTTCTGTTACCTTCAATCAAAGGCATAAATCACATGCTCTGTCTTTTTATAATTTCAATCTTAAGTAAATAGGCATCCTCTATAAGTATTACATTTTAATGGAGCCTGTCATGCAAAATGCCATTTCCCTTAATTTGATAGTACATGCTGTAAAAGAATGTAAATATAGTGTTCTTGTTCATCATGTTCATTGAAAACGTCTTGTGAAACATCTTTATTTACATACAGTAATTATAGACAAGTGGTTGAGAGGACAGAGTTATGCATTCGGCAATGAAGCAGGCATTGCAGACTGGTCTGATAATATTATAGAAGAATCTCTATCACAAGAACAGCCTCAATCACATGGCAGAATTACAGAACACAAAAACATAATAAGTCCAAAAAAAGCAGAAGGCAATCAACACCAGTTTCTTGCAGGACACATTAAGCCTACATAGCCTGTCCAGCTGTAGACAGTGCATGAACCTTGAGTGGACCAGATGTTGTGACAAACAGTCAAATGGACGGGAACATGGATAATGGCAATTACATAAGAAAGAGGGGAGCCAAGAAAAATGTTTTTCAACTAAGCATTAAAAACTTTAATTCACCACACTAAGCGGCACCTCTCTCTGTTGTTAATTGTTCATCAGGTTGCAGGTGAATCTGCTAGACATTCTGGCTTAGTGAGAATAAACTGCTTTTTATAGCTAAAATTAAACTGAAGCCACAGAATATCAACATTTGCTACTATAGATGTAGTCTAACATAGACTATAATAAGATGCCTAAGAGATGAAAAGTTGTGAAAAAATGCCTTGTTTTTTTTTCCTTCCTTCTCTTTTTCTTATGTAAACTGGACTTTGCTTGTAGGGGAGGCATGGTGCATGCCAAGAATTATGGAAATTTATCTCTTCTTTCACCTTCTCTTACTACTTTATGATTTTCTATTCCTGACAAAAGCTATTTGCTTCTCCCATGGAAAGTCATTTAAACATCGGCAGTGTGATTTTTACCTGAGTGGGGCCCAAGGTAATTGCCTAGCCTCCTAGCTCTGTTGTTTTACTGTATTTTGGTGTTTTTGGTTTGGTATTTTTTTCATGATAATTTACACAATTTCAAACCAAAATTTATAACCTTTCAATTTCTCTGTGCTTAAACAACAGGTTCCTACTTTTTCTGGTTATTTTTTAAATTCCTTTTTACAGTATCCATCTGCAACTTTGCAGCTGGGGATGAAAACTTGTACTAAAGGATATCTTCTGAAAGGGGTTCCCCTGTGGCTCACCTGGTAGAGCGTGTACCACATATTGTTGTTGCAGCGGCCTGGGCTCACTTCTGGCTCAGGCCCCTTGCTGCATGTCGTCCTTCCTCTCTCTCTTCCCCATCCTTCCCATCTATCTCTACTGTCACTGTCTAATAAAAATAGAAATGGCAAAAAAAATTAAAAAAAGAGACATCTTCTGACTAAGCACCAATTTATGGTTCGAGGTCAAAGTGTCACTGCAGCTACAGCATAGGTGGTGCAGGCACAGGCCACAGAGGCTGCAGCTTTTGCTTATGCGCCCCTCCCAAAAAATGTAACTGTGTCTAGAGTGACACAAGACCGCAAGAACTGTAACTGATCCATTTGGTCACATTGTACTTCTCCCATCGTTGCTTCCAGTTAATTTTGATTTACAGTGAAGACAACATTGAGCTGGTTAAAAAAAAGACGAGCTGAGGTTTTCAAATACAGTATGTTCAGTTGTACGACACCTCATCTCCAAATTATAAAGACTGCCAGATATCACTAAATTCATGGCAGGAAATATCCGAAAACATCAGTTTGGACTTGGCCTGTCAAATGAATGCATTAGATTAACTAATCATAAAAATAACAATGCAATAAAAATGTATATAAATAATAATAATAAAGACATATAACATATATGATTTAATGAACTCTGACCCCATGTGTCGCACTATTCCAACTGGTCAGTGCCTTAGCTGCGCATGTGCAGCCGCAACATGATGTAAGCAGATGACAAAACTCTGATTGGCCCTCTGAATGGAAAATCTATTTCCAAAAATCGCCCACATGGAGCCATTGATAAGAACAGAGTAATATGCATCCTCTGTAAGAAGGAATTATCGTATTATCGGACCTCCTCAAGCTTTTAGTATCACCTCAATGCAAAGCATGTTTTAGCCAGTTCTTCAGTTAGCCGAGCTAACTGAAGCAGCTAACAGCTAACAGCTATTACAGGCAGTACACTGCAGCCTCGCCAGACCACACTTCCCGAGAGCAGGCAGCACAGAATAAGGAAGTCTAAGGCGGACTAACTTATGGATCAGAAACAAGGAAACATAGTGTCACAGATGTGAAACTATAACCGCTGAACACATGTTCAAGACGTGCACTTTATATACACATGATACACTGTGTAAATAAGACAGCTTTGGAGTTGCTGTAAGGTTTATTTTTTCACTTTGATGGAGCTAGGCTAATGACTCCTTCAAGTCTTTATGCTAAGCTAACATGAAATGCTACTCATAGGAACCAAACCAGCGGGCATACAGAGGTGAAAATGGTATCGAACATCTTTTCTCAGTCTGGGTAAGTCGGAAAAAGGGGATTTGCCCAAAACGGCTATCCTAAAGACCTCTAACACATTAGTTTTCTCAATAGATAATGTTAAACTTTTTTTTTAAAAGGCAACATTATAATGCAACAAGTAACTTCTTGCTAACAGTGGAAACTATAAACCAGCCTTAAAGCCTTTTTTAGTACAGCCTGACTCATAGGCAGATTCTGGAGCCCAATGTCCTTGGCTCTCAGTACAAAATTGTCCATCACTAAATCCATTATTACTATTATTTTATTTATTTATTTATTTTCCTTTTAATTCCAGTTCGTGTTCTGGGCTATTTTCAAAACATCACTTTTTACAGGCAAGTCCTCCTGGTGAAAAATGTGGTCCAATTAACCAACTAATTTCTCTGTAAAACCTTTAATTTTCCTTCAGTCCTGTTATAACCTTTGTTTGCATGCACTCACATGCACACACATATTGGCTTTGATGCTCAGCCTTCTAATTGGACCATTTGGAGGAACATATTGGGCAGCTTATTACAATGCAATGGACAAAATTAATTAATGCTTCCAAGGGCTTGTGCCTCTGTTTTCAGCTTGGGAGTGCAGTGAAGTTGTTTTGCTTTCCCTCATAACCGTCTTAAGTTAATGTGTCATGTTTTCATGGGATTGTTTTTGTTTTGCTCTTGGCCACAACTCACTTGAAAAAGAGATGCCAATCTCAATCTGGCTGCTTTAGTAAAATAAAGGATAAAATAGCCTAAGCCCAGCCTATAGCCACGGAACACAAATGTTATAGAAATCTACAAGGCACTTTATTACTCTTTTTACCATAACCTATTCAGGAGTATTAAGTAATATAAGCCCTCGATCAGCTACCAATAAGAATGAAGGAATTCCAACAACAGAACTCATTTTTTTTCGACTTCAGTTACTACAACCCCC
>OMKZ01028283.1:15558-25936 GCA_900302535.1 Neoniphon sammara
ATAATTGAAAGTTTAAGTTAAAAAAAATGATTAATTTTGTTGCATTTTTTTTTAAATAATGGAAATGTTTAGTGTTTCTGTATATTTCATAGTATAGATAATAAAAATCTTGAAAATAAAAAGTGCAGAGAGCAGCAATGAGCAGTTTCATAAAATGCTTGTACATAACAACACAAGTGGGTCTATTGTAAAGGTGATCATGTAATTGTTACCCCAGTGTCTATATTGCAATATAGAGTATATACAGTCCATATAGGCCTGCATTGTCTATTTTTAGTAATTTAGTGCTAAATAGCAATACTCCAACAGCACCAAATGATCATAATATTTCTGCTGGGGTTTGGTAGGACAGCTGATACCAGCAACTCAATGACTACCTGTCCAGCTGCTGAAATTTTGGTCTTTCAAAACTCACTTTTTTACATTTTAGAACAAAAACGTCCCATCCATTGGCATTTTAAGACACTCCCAATCTCCTCCCCGGCTACTGACAATTTCAACAGCTTTAAGTGTAATAGTACCCCCAGTTTCAGTTCCTCTCCACCTACTGCATCATTTGAAAAAACTGCAATGCATTTGGCATGAAGAGCAACAGAGAGGAGAGAGAGGAAGAGGATTCGGGAGGAGCACTTATCAGAGCAATCTGATTACGCTGGCTTGAACTTAAGTAGAGCACTACAAAACATCCAATAACGTTCAGCTTCTTTTGATTTTTAACCCTGAAACAAAACAGCGTGGTTGATTTAGTGCCAAAAACATCAGCTGTTCAACATGTGCACTTGTATGTGGAGGTAACACCCAGCACACAAGACAGAAGGCAGAAAACCTTCTGTCTAAGTCTCAGACAAAACCTACTTTGAAAATATGTTCCGACTAAAGAGAGTATGTTAGCTAAAACATAAGTTATACCAACGGGTGGTATTTGCAGAAGTGGTTACTGATTTTATTTCATTTACCAATGAAACCATTGAAGTGGATTACATTTATGTTGGCTAGCTATCGCTCACTGGCTTCACCTCCAGTAAATCATTAGCATTTCAGCTAAGCTAGGTGCTCCCTCACATTGATGGTAATGTTAGCCTGCTATACATAAAAGCAGCACAAATAATACTAACCCTTGCTGACAACATGTGTACCACATTCTTCATTATCACATTAGGGTATCTAGGCATGAAAAAGCTGCAATATTTTTTATAGGCTTTCAGGTCACTGAAGGGCTTGAGCCAAAGACACTTAACAATGAAACACATCTTCAGACTATTCAGCTTTTGTGATACTGTAAGGCTCAACACATATCACTACAATCTTTCTACTATATTGCATTTTTGAGCCAGACAGAGCAAAATATGCTGGCCTTATACGCAATTGTTTACCAACAGATTGTCTGATATTGTATATTAAATAGGGGTCCACCCTATTGACCATTAATGTATTTTTTTTTCAAAGTTCCCTCAATCTTCAGTTCACTCAACATAAAAAGAATACTTTCCTTACCTCCGTTTTATTAAAAGTATTGAAGTCCCATGGTATAATAACAAAAACATATAATCTGATTGTAAATGTTCAGTAAATAATATCTGAAATAGTTTGGTGTATGAAAATTACATTGAATATAAGACCATGGGAACATAAATATGCTCCCTTAGTTCTGCAAAAAGCCAACTGGTAGCTCATTTATGTGCTCTCATCATGCAGACACAATGCAATAACCACTTGAAGCATATTGCCATTGCATCCATCTTTTGGTAGCACACTGTAGGCTGAAGCAGCCCACCCAACAGTTTCACTCTTAGCTCTCTTTCACAAACTGCTTTCATGTCTTACCTGCTTTGGCCCCAGGGTGCTGCGCAAACGCTGTGTTTGTCATGACTCCTGGCCATATTTCCATAGGAACCAATCCTTCAATCACTTCCTCGCTATGGGGGGAAAAAAATTAACAGGGTTTTGATTTTTCACACCTACAACTGTGTTAAACATAGGCATAGATGCATATATCTGCCTCTCACTCTCTGGAGAATTATGAAGCTTGAATCTGTGCCAGAAATTAAATCCATAGCGTCTCAAAGGGGCTTCATGGCTGTCTCTGAGGGATGAATCGTGCCTGCGGTTGACAAGATACAGCTCCCCTACAAAGCAGAATGTGGCCATACAATAACTCTCCCTCTCCAACATTTCTGGACCTCTTATATCTAAGTGTAGAGGACAGTGGGTTTGTTGTGGTTCTCAATGGCCAGAGAGGCTGTGCACACTGGATTGTGAAGGAGCAGTTCATGAGCCAGCACATCAAACTTTTATCCACTTCCTGCATGAAGGAAGACTAATAAAAGAATTCATTTTGTTCAATCTCGTTCCTCTGTTTGCTCCATATGTCTGCTGCTCTCCATCCCTCAAGGTTGATACCCTGAAGCACCTCCTCAGTGATGTTGCCAATGATAAATAGCTTCCAAGCATCCTTTGATGAGACGGTAAAATGCCCTGGTAGAGATACTGAAGGCCTCCTCAATATGTTATGGATGGCAAGCTGCGGTGCTATCACTTGCTTCAATTACTCAGGTTTGCAGAAAGGAGTCAATAAAATGCTTGCTTCCCCGAATCTGGCAGACGTTATGAATGTGTCCCTCAAGTTTAGCTACCTTGTTCAGAAAACCAGGGCCTCGCTTTCCAATAATCGCTCAAGAGGTAAAGAGTGTTTTATGTGTGATCCTGAAAAGGTTTGTTCATTACCTACAAAGCAGCAGCGTGTGAAGTATAATGTAAAGCCGCTGTGTCGCTGTCCGGTGCTGAAATGTTCATAGGCTTCATAATAGCTGTTTAATCTGTCTGTAAGCTATGGGATATTGTGAAACAAAAATGAGCACACACTACAGAAACAATTATGCTCAGAACTGTCACAGAGACTTCATTATTAAAAGCGAGCCTGTGGAGAGCTTTCAGCCAACTGTTATCTCATACAATGCAATAGGGATATGTTCATGGGTTTAATGTTTAATGTTAATATATGCTTTGACTGATTTTTCTGTTGCTCATGCTACTTGGCCTTAAGCAAACTTTAATAACTAGCCTCAGATTTAATGGTGAGGATTCTCATTATATGCCCCCTGAACGAGGAAGCTGTTAATTTCAACGGCACATTATTCAGGTGTTGTGACGACATCGATGTCCAGGCCGGGCCACCGCCCCATGACTGAGGAGGAGGTGAAAGCAGGAGGAAGAGGAGGTTGGTGAGACTGGCAGGTCTGCATCAGCCGAGGGATCCGCAATGCGTGACCTATCTCGCTGCACATCAGCAAGTTATTGAACATTTCATTTGAAAATGAGGATATGTTGCTTCCCTTTCCCTTCTCTGGAAGCTCACCCGTCCACTTGCGTCAGTCGCCGATGCCACAGATTTTGTTTTGTCTCCTAAATACTTGTTTGCTATTATTTTGTTTTTTTAATATCATTTTATTTTGCCTTCTTCTGGGACCTACCATTCCAAACCATTTTATACTGAGATCATCAGTGCCAAATATAGGCCTAATAAAGAAAGAAAATATATCAGATGAAAATAAATCATATAATATAAAAACACAGCCTCATAAACCTTAAAATCATGAGCGAAAACACCCCTCAAACTAAAAAGGCTTCATAAGATCGATATTATGATCATCTTTGCCTTAAGATGCTTTTGGGAAATGAGACCCAGAGCTTTTGTTGCACTTTATGCAGACGCCATTGAACTGATTGTCTGTGTGTGGCTCAGCCAAGCTGCAGTCTTAGCACAGAGAGATCCCCCCATGGGGCATGAGGAGAGATTTCAACAATAACAGGGAGCTAAAATGAACAACAACTGTTTGTCAGAAAGCTTTGGGATCAATATCAATGAAAGATATTCAATTTGAAAGGTCAGAGGAGCAGGAGGAATAATCCATGATTAGTTCAGTCTCTGTAATGGTGTTTGGCAAATTGTTTACTACATTTTGCTGTGAGTCATAAATGAAGTTTTAAATTGTTAGGGTCAGTGCCACTAAAAGGTTCAAGACTGACATAACAAACTTTGATGGTCTCCCTCCTACAAATGTCCCCATGGAGTTCAGTGAGAGAGACATTAATGGAGTGGTTGTACTATCCAAAATAGTTGCAGTAAGGTACTCTCTTGCCCTGCAGTTCATTCTGCTCATTACTAAACTACAGGGCTGCCAAGTGTGTGTAACACAGTTATCTGCAGAAATTCACTCAGTTATATCAACATGACAAATGTCACTTTGATCTAGCAGTTTTTCTGCAGACTGTATGTCATCTGTACTGTTAATTTGAATAATAGTGGCTATCACTGTCATCCCTTAGTGCTGTGAGAGGCTTGGTCATTTACATGCATAGCTGTTGCCTTCTTGTTCAATGGAAGGCAGTGGGGTCTCTGAAATGTATGTCAGACAGCAGAACTCATTAGTGTCAACATTGTGCTAAACAAGCCAGACCTTTACTGCAAAAGTCTTTTCCGTCAAATTCATATTCTTTATCTCTCTACATAAAAAACCCTGCACTTTGAGTGGTAATCTATAAGGTTCTTGTTTTATTTTTATTTTCGTGCTTTGGGGCTAAGAAGTCATTGTTTCTGCACTGCACTTCATAGAGATCACTGGTCAGTTAACCTGCGTGGAGAGTATTTTATCTTTTTCTGTGGATTTTCTATAGATGGAGCTTGAGTTTCAGTAGGTGGCACCATGGTGGTTATCGCTACTCATGTTAACTACCCAGTTTTGTATTCTAAAGCCACAACTTGACTACAGGCCTCATGTGAGAAAATGTGTGATTTTCACACGTGACTTATAAAAGGACGACACTGACTTTTTAGGAAATTTGTCTGATGGTCAACTTAGCCTTGGAAGGCAGTCACTCAGCGGCAAAAAACAAAAAGAAAAAAGATTTGCCTCCATTTCACACCCATTCAAACCCCTGTGAGTTTCAAAAACTGAGGGTGTTGCACCTACACTCTCAGTTCAAATCAACTCAACTCTCAATGTGATGCTCAACCAATGGGAGAATATAGACACTTTCACACTCTGCACTTTCAGCGCAGGATGACAAGCAGTTTCACATCCATTTTCAACCTGGGTGGATTTAACCCATCTTGAGACCAGGGTTGAAATTTTCATCCTTGGGAGAGGCAATGTCCTGGGGCAAAAAATGTAGTTTGGGCTTTAAATGTGACGTGCATCCGCTCAAGATAATTTTTGAGCGAAAAAAAAAAGAAAGAAAGAAAGAAACGTAAGTAGTCTGAATGCCCCCTTACTATGGTTACACTGCTCTGCTACTATATTTGAGAGGTGATTTAAAAATCTGTGTCTCTTCAACCCCGATTTAAAATAATAAGTGAGAAAAAACACTCTCTCTGACCTGGGGTGAGTGTAAACCCACTGGGAAGTGATTAAAACAAATGTGAAAAGAAGCAGGATTGAACTAAGGGGTGACTCACCCTCTCATTCTCACCAAATTCAAAATGGAGGAAGCTTTGATTGTTGTGGTGTAGGACGCACCCACAGCTTCGTCTCTTTGGCCATAATTGCCTTCCTTCTTCTCCCAATGAGAAGCAAAGCCTTCTTTTGATGTAACATTATGGTGAGACACTACTAGCTGTAAATGCTGCTGGTGTAATTGCAGCTCCCTATCTTAAAGAACGTTATTCCTCCCCCAAACAAAAATCCTATGTGTGAGTACATTTCACCCTGCCAATTCTGGTCTGACCGCACCTTAAATTTGAAAGGAGTATTGGCAGAAAAAAGCAGAAACTCTGGACTAATGAAAAGGCCTATCTTTTTCCATTACATGGCCGCCTATGGGCATGTATGTGCATTACATTAGCATATGCACAGGACAGGAATAAGTACCACAAGAACTGATTTTATGGTACTCCTATTCCAATATAAAAAATAAGTTGAACAATGAGCGAATTTCCCAAGAAGTCACTATGATAATAATAATAATCATATTCATTATCAATTTTATTCATTTAACATTTTTTAGAAAGAGCAGCAGTGTTTTACATGAACAGAATAAAACAAGTAATACGACAGTAAAATGAGCAAAGGATTTTCAAGAAAAAGATGCACACACATAAGTGGTAAAAAACAAAGTCAACTAGTAAAAGCAAGTCTATAAAAGTGATTTTAAGAAGTGGTTTAAAAGATGGTATTGACTTTGCTAGCATAATATCCTGAGGCATGGTGTTCCAGAGAGCAGTGGCCTGCAGTGAGAAAGACCTGATCATGTTTGGTCTTCAGTCTAAACCTCAGGATGGCCAGAGGGTCCCTGCCTGAGGTTCTTAGGCAGCGCTCTGGCTCCTGAGGGGTTAAAAATATCTGAGATGTAGGAAGGGGCTGGACTGAGGCGTGCTTTAAAAAGTAATTGGTAAAATCTTAAAATTAATTCTAACACTAAAGGGTAACCATTTGGTCTAATCTTTTAACAGGATTATATATTTGGAAGAAATTAAATGTGATCACATGTGGAACCCATGTGCAGCACAAAGAAATACCATAATATATAATCTCATTTTCTTAATTGTTTCTCTTAATTGTAGGCTGAATTTCTGCACGTTATTACAATAGTGAGGATGCAGTGCTTTCTTTGTTTCATGTGCTTATAGTATCCCACAGGTGCTAAAATAATAAAACAGGACCATGTTATGACATGTTGTCATGATACAGAAGCGTAACATATATGTACATGTAAGGGATTCCCCACAGAACTGAATGGAGTAGGTCATTGCACACTTGACCATACAGCATAAAATGTTGATTATAGTTTGTTGCTATGGCGACAACACAAGCCAGTAGGCCTGTGAAGTGTCACACTTGCTTGGGAACTGTGCAGATATGTTGTGCTGTGGCTGTACCCTACCTGCAGAAATTACTAAAAAAAAAAATGTGAACATTTGAATTCACGTGTCTCGGGATGTTACACAAACGCTTAGACAACTCAACTGAAATTTGAAATTAGTGACATAGGTTAACATAACACACTAGTGATGCATGGGTCAGCTCTAAATTCACTCTAATCCACCCACATTAGCAACTCACCTGACCTCAACCGCTCAACATGATTGTCATTTTAATAAAGCTCAAACCTGCATCCACACGGACCTGCTTGCCTAACGCTTCATAATGCTGGGAGGGATAAAGTATCAGTATCAGTAGCAAAGAGCTATTTTAGCAAAGAATATTCTTCTGCATGGTAACATTGCTATTATTTCAATCTTTTCAGCCTGCAACCTGCCCAAAATTATTCATAACTTTCATAACGGCCCGAATCTGTGGTTTACCTGGGGGATCTGTGGGCCGTGGCTCAGTGTGCACATCACTGTTAAATACATGTATGAGACATATTCAGATTTTCTTGTATGGACATAGGTGTCTAACAGGTCTATTACAAATACGTGTATCCTCCTCAGTTTTTTGAGTCACTACCTGCAACTGTCAGATACATATGGTGAACAGGTATGGGTGTACATATGACCATATAAGAATAATATGTTGTTTATGCATATATGTACAACATATATGGGCTACACCATATCCAGAGGAGGTATAATGTTCATATGACTTATAAAGTATGTAACATATATGACAACTTTTCTCTGGAACAGGGGCATATATGTTCATTTATTAGATTTCCATTTGGGGTGTGACATCATGTTATCACATGGGTCTGCATGTGTAATTTTCATGATGTCGCACAGAAAAATGTGTAATTTATATGTGATGAGAATACTCTCACATTCTATAATATAGTATCACAAAATGTCAGGTAATTGTGATTTTTTTCCCCACAAAGCTGTGCACAAGAGAGTTTTTAGAGCAGGTGTTTAGGACACCAAATGCAAAAGCTTTCATGAACTACGGTGTTTTATCAGTCGATGATAGACATTAGCAAAACAGACATTAATTTATGGGCCAGTGACACAGATTAATACTTTAAACTGTCCTTTTTGTGTTTCCCCACACTGTCATTTTCACTCTGTGCAAGTGCCTGTCAAACAGTTCATTTGTGAGGCCACCAGGTACATTATTGATGCATTATTAGTAACCCTGTGCTTTGAAAACAGAGGCATCTCAGTAGATAAATATTCAAAGAAAAAAAAAATCCTTAAGCGGCCAGGCCGAGCATGACTGCTATCGAGTTCAGCAAAGTGCAACAGCAGTCAAGCCCATGTGTCTATAAAATCCCCTTGATCAATTGCAGAAATGAGAGACAAATCCCAATAGGAGTGGCAGGGCTGCTCAGCAAAAAGAAAGACAGTGAGGCGAAATCAATTATTTGACAATCCTGATTAACTCCACATGTCAAGCCAAGCCATATGGATTATCATTACATTGGTGGACAATCACTCACACAAACAGTCTGTTGGCCAGCCTGAGGATTAGTTATGTCGAGCATAGCATATATAACAGAAGCGATGGGCAACTGGTGGCAGAATCTGATCTCTACTGTACATGCTGTACTAATTACCAGCAACCAGTTTAGCACAATATCAGGATTTATTCAGTGCTGTTTGAACAATTAACTTCCCATCTTTCATTCGAGGATACATACCATACGCCTCTGTTTTATAATCCTCCCCTAGTATGCATCGCCTACTCACACCTAGACTGCTCCTGGACTTACTGAGACTTTGAAGACTGTTACAGGCACAAATTACAACTGTGAGGTTATCTAAGAATTGTGAATAATTAAAATGTGAAACTGGAACTGCATCACTTTAAAAATGCAGTGTTTAGGTGTAGAGGGCACTGGGTGACTCAAAATTACCGCTTGCTGTTACTGCCATAGTTACTGTTCACAGACAGCAGCACTAGCTAAATCACCTTCTTAAACCCCAAGGTTTCAGTAAGAACTGATTATTTTTTTCTTATCTAAAACAAATAACTAGGCGTTGCATACATACAATTTTATCTGTAATGAAAACAAGTTGATGTCAAATACCACAGATATCCAAGGAATCAGATGTTCCTATGTATATTCCTTTCATGTAGTATGTACACGCTCATAGACACATTTTGTAGCATAGAATATGCATTGAAAGAACAGCCATTCCGATTAAAGTCATTTGGCTGGTCCACTTAGAAAGGCCGCAGTAGCATGTTTGATGATGCTGTCATGGAAAGTGTTGACTTGGTGCTTTAGAATCAGAAAGCTGGAGTGTCACCATGGCAACAGCATCATGTTAATTTGCAACATTAGCAGTGTCTACAGTATGAAAGCCATGTTAGATATGCCAAAGTACCATGATACACTATCAAGTGTCTGTTCACTTACTGTGTTTTGCAGCTCTGCTTTAATAGTACAGTGTTTCTGCTGCTGCTTTGTTTTTTGGTTCCTTACCACTGTTGACATCGCCCCTCCCTGTATTACAGCAGTAAGACTGAGAGCAGACCAGCTGAGATGAGAAGAGGTCAAAGGCTGAGTCTGGTGGTCAGCTTTAGAAGTGAAGTGAAAGGTGTCAGGGTGGGGCTTGTGATAGCGCCTCAAGAGTCAACCTCTCTGCTCAGCGAGCCATTGATTTCATTTCTAACTCCACTAGTTTGAGCCTCCCCTTTGCCCCTCAGTGTGAAGATCCAATTGGCTGTGCTGGCCATGCATATTTCAGCTGTCCCCGCCGATGTTGCATTCCTTACAGTAACTCTGCTTCAGCTGCCACGACAGTCAAGTAACCAGACAGACTCCGATTTTTCATGCACCTGCACTGAAACCTGAAAAAGAAAGTAGCCCCAGTACTGCTTGTCATTCAAGGCTGTGGGCCTCTCAGAAAGTAAATTGCATTGTATCAAATTATTCGCTTGTATGCCAGAAAATGGCAGCCAGCTAGGCTTTTTGTAAAACTTTCAGCAGGGTCGCTACAAAAAGAACCATTGAAAGAATATTCCAATATTCCGGTAATTGCGGTGAAAACTAGTTTGAAAAACAGTTGGGATGATTTTGAACAGACTAGTTTTGTTGCGAGCAATGAGAGAGGGAGAAAGATGAATATGCCAGGGGCTCTGGCTCTAGGGACCTGGGGGAAGAGGATGGCATATTTAATGCCAGCATTTTCATGCATTTTTATTCACCAGCAGCATTCCTTGTGTTGCATACAAAAGCAGCCCCCAGTCATATTAATCCACATCTAAATTTCAATGTCAGTTCTCTTTCATAGGGACTGCACAGGGATTTGCAATGACTCCAAGAAGAGAATGGCAGATGAGAGGGCAGGGAACTGTAAAAACGTGTGTGTGTATATGTGCATGTGTGTATATGTGTGTGTGTGTGTTGGGGGGAGGGGTGGATTTTAGAAATGGGAAATCCCATAATGCGGCGTTAGACAGCAATGTTTGAGATGTACAACTGTTTAGGATGTACGAGG
>OMKZ01028290.1:0-15072 GCA_900302535.1 Neoniphon sammara
CAGCCTGTCATCTTGGCTTGGGGAATTAGAAGAATTAAAAAAAAATAAAAAAATCAACCAAGGGTGTGTGTAGAGTGTACACTGTTTACTGTGCCATCATATCTTTGGAGGAGATTCTTTGTTCCAGTGGGGAAGAACTATAGATTATTTCATACCTTTATAGCTCTGCTTGATATTCTGAAATTTTCCCTAAATTACCATTTTGTGACGAGACTATGTTGGGAGTTTTAGACTACAGTCATGTACTTTGGCATTTTCTGATTGGTTACTCAAATTGAAACATCTGGCTGAGGAGGTAAAGGGTAAAAGTACATTAAAATAATTAGATGGCAATATTATCATACTAATTCTTGTACTTTAGACTTTCTTTATTTTGGAAAGCAGACAATACAGTGGAATTACTGTTTGGACAGGCCTCTTTTCATAATTTTGGACTGAATTTTTTTTTTCATCTAATCTGCAGCACCTGTTGTGATTATAGACTGTATAGCTTCCCTCCAATGTAATGTTAAAACAATATTGAGACAAAATGGCAGCAACATTTTATAATGTGTTATTTCAGCGTAATTTGATGTAATGTGGTGTTCACTATTACCTTCCAAAGCTAACTGTAGTGTTATATACACAGACTTATACCACCATCAGTTAGTAATGAATGCATTAGGAAAGTTTGTATACTTTATTCCTCTAATACCACTCATTTTACTTCCCAGTTCTTATAACACCAAGATATTGCAAGACTTTATTACTTAAACAATGATATGGTAAATGCAAACATCAGCAAAGCAGTATGTAAAATTTTGTAATTCCATTTCAGGTGAGTGGAGACCAGCAGATCCAAATACAACATGATTAGATGCATAATCAGGTAAGAATCACCCATGTGTGCTGTTTTAGACTAATATTGATATCGCTGTGATGAACTATATTGCCAAATGGGACCTTAAGTCTCGTACATTTGAGTGTGAAGCAGTGCCATCCAAAGCGTACCCGGGAAACGCTTGTGTCACATTTTCTGACAAACTAATACAGGGGACTGTGTGGAAAAATCTGTGCCTTCTTCCTTTCAGCCAAAAAGAAAGAGGATTTTGAATGGGGTGGTGATTCTTTATGCAGAGCTGAGACGCGACGCCTTCCAGACGGTGAGAGATGGCAAGCCCTAATAATACAGAGCTGTACAATGGTTCTGACAGGCGAGCAATAAAGCAATCAGGGTCCCAGGCATTCCAAATCTCTTTACCGCCCACCCTCTAACAGTCTGAGAGATGGGCGGCTGACCTGTGAGCTGTCAATCATGGGGGATACCTGCTGGAGCCTGATCAGGGAGAGCTGAGGGCACCAGTCCATCAGATCTGTTTTCACACTCCAGACACTAACATTGCAAGCATAACCACAGACACAAAAAAGCCCCACCGCCTCACTCTTAATTAGGAGAAGTGGGGGGAGAGACTTGTTTGGTTTAAATGAGTATGGGAGGGTCTTAGATATAGGAGGATAGTGAGAGGAATCCCAGAGAGACAGAGAATAACCTTTTCCCTTGATTTAGGAATCAGGCATTGATCTGTCACGCTGTTTTGTACAAGCAAGAGCTCTTTCAGCATTGCTTTTCAGCATGTGTATATGCAGTGGGTGTGTGTGTGTTGGTGTGTGTGTGGTGGGTTGGGGGGGTTAAGGCTTGTTCATTAGCTGTCTGTAGCCCATTCCAGCAAATAGATCACCATAATACTGTGGTTAGTTAATGGCTTTCTGGTGTTTCCTCTAGAGTCTTCCTGTCTGAGGGCTGACTGCTAAAACTCCTCCACTGTCTTTTCCTCCTTTTTTTTCCAAGTAGGGAGTCTTGTGTTCTCCTGCCTAGCTCAGACAGTTGGCTTCAGCCGATAGCCAGGTCTATGAGCAGTCTGGCTGCATGGACTCACATTAGAGACATAAAAGCAACATCACAAAAAAACATGCTGATCTGACACTCTGCTTCAGTGATGACTGGAATCATACTGGTTCTCCACAATTAAAACCCAGTCTGTGACACAAGTAGAGAGAATGGATGATATTACTCCATATTGTTGGTGATCAGAGTTTCATTTCATCTTAACAACACATATATAGGCAACGTTATGTAGATTCAACATACATATATATGCCCATATACATATGTACATGCATACACACACACAGTTTACTGACACAACACACACAGATATTATAATAGATTTTTTGTAACACATTGTAAAACATCCCACAGAAAACACACAGATATACTGAAAATGACTTTTTAAGACTGTAGTGTCCCATCAATTGGACAACGTACTGAAAATATCAGACAACACAATCTAAAAAAATGTAGACCTACTGTAAAGAACCAAAGAGGATATGTGATAGTGTTCATCCAGCTGATGTTGCAGTAGACTGTTAGACAAGTCAAATATCATGTTGAAACTTAAGATGGTAGATAGATAGATTGATTTATGAAGCACTGTTGTGATGGCTGAGAAACAAAGTCGCATACATCTTCATTTCTTGTCTAATATACTTGACAGGATACATTGACTTTAGTTTTTTCTTGGTATTTTCATTTTAACACTTAATGAGTTGAGGGAAAACAATAATGCATTTGTAGCTCGTTGTGCTGAAATATGACTTATTAGCATTGCTATCATTCTTCAGTGAACCAGCATAAGCTGGTAGCTGAAACCTTGTTATTTAATTTGAAGTAAAGAGCACCCAGGCAATTAAAGATTTGGCCTATTTACCAATAATACAAAAGATCAATGGAGAAAATAGGCTAAAATACAAAATGTGTACATAACTAAGCCAAAACACATAATTTGTAGGTGATTGTTGAAACAACTAAAAATAATGAAAAACTTGATATGCAATCAGGTAGACATAACAGTCAGAGTAAGTTTCCTTTTGTTGATGAGCTGGCGCTCCAGTATGTCAGTTTGGTGTGCCATTTAATATAATTCAGGAGGGGAAAAAATGGCTAACAAGTAAAAACTAGCTTAGCATTAGTTGCATGCTTGCCAATCGTGTTGTAAAAAACTAAAGTAAAAGTAAAAAACAAAAAGTGTACATGAAATGAAAGTTATGGATATGCACATAACACTAATCTTTTAGAAACACCGCTTTTTATTAGTTTACAATCTTGAATATGAAAAAAAGCTCTTAATGTAAAGTCATTTATTTTAATTAATTTAAGGTGTTTTGGTGATTGCAGTTCATTTCTTAAAATGTCTGTTGATGTGTGGCAATAAAATGTGAGTAAGTAGGGTCAGTATTTATAATAAACAAGGTATCATCGGTGAAGGCATATGACGAAGTTACAGTGAGTATGAGTAGTAGTTACTGTACTGTATATAGCCTTTTTTTAATTGTTATTTTCTTAATGCTTTACTTGGGGGTTATATTTTGTCTAGCTCTACCGTAGGATTTCATCATGTATTATATACATGTATCAAACTTTTGTCTAGGTGAAGAATAATTGTGTGCATTGATTGCAGTTGTGTCAGTGGTCTGTTAGGCAAGATTTCATAATTTGTATGGACATTTTAAAATGTGCCACTTGCCATATTTAGTTAATTTTACTTAATTGGATTGATTATTTAGTTTAATTACCCCAGTATTTGATATGATAGATTTCTTAATCAAGTCATACTCAAGGCAAAATACTTGGCAAGGCATACTGACAACACTTGTGATACAAGGCTTTTAATTATAATTGACAAGGATATTGAGAGCTGATGGGCTATGCAATTGATAATGTGCTGACTAGAGGGAAGTTATAGACTTGGACTCAACACTTAGAGCTCTTTAACACTGTGGTTCAGAGGATATGTCAGGCTGTATCTCTGAAAAGTGGCCCCTAATACTTAGTTTTTGTAACTATTCTGCCAATTGTGGGACTGGCAGTAAAAAAATAAAATTAAAAAAAGGCCTTGGAAATTTGAACCACACTGATGCACTTCAACTGCCTCACAGCTAGCGCTGCTCACGGCCCCATTTTTCATAATAGGAAACACACAGAACAAACTTGTTTGAGAAAAAAAATGGAGTCCGCTACAAGGTTTTCAGGAATTGCCCAAAGCTGACCCACCAGCTCTTGGGTGCCCTCCAGACCATTGGCCATTTGCAGGAGAGGAAGGATTGCACAGTATTGCAGTGTGTTGAAAGCACTTGAATACCAAAAGAGGACTCAGTAAACATCAGACATATAAGTATAATCTTATCACTAACTGTTGAGGCAAAGATTTTCTTCTGGATCATAGCCAGGAGATTGTCAGATACCATTCTTAAGAATAAGTACATTGATCCTGCGGAACAGAAATGAGGCATTCCCAATGTCGCAGGCTGCCTTGAAATGATGGCCGTGGTGACTCAGCTCATCTTGGAGGCAAGTGAAATCAATGGGGACCTGACAGTGCTTTGCTTGGATTTAGCCAATGCGTATGGCTCAGTACCACACAAATTCATTGAGATTGGGCTACAGACCTCACAAGATCAGGAGCCTCCTTCACATTTATTACAACAACTTAAATTTCAGAGTATCCTCCATCCTGATAACATCTAATTGGCAACAGCTGAAAGTAGGGATCATTATTGTCCATCCCTGTAACCCTCTTTTCCCTCACATCAACATACTTTTGAAATCAGCAGGACCAGAATGGAGGGGACCACTCAACAAGACTAGAGTAAGACATCCATCTAAATGTTCATAGATGTTTTACCAGTCACAACAACATCAATGCCAAGTGCCAGATGGAACTTGCAGGGTTTTGAAGCAGTGTCATTATGGGCTCGGATGACCTTCAAACCGACACAATCCAGATCCATGGTGCTAAATAGGAGCAACCTGGTCAGGTACCAGTTCAATATGAGCAGAATGGAAATTCCATCAATCACAGAAAAGCCAGTGAGGATCCTCAAGGATGAACAAAGTGAAGCTTTGAAGCTACACCTGGGCCAGGCCGCATCTGCAGTACCACCAAAAGCAGGTATCTCCATGAGGACAAGGACATAGTGGTCTGTTTCTTTAGCTGACTGTTGCCTGGGATGGAAGAAAGATCAAGATGGCTCATGAGAGGAAGAGGGCCACGTAAGTAAGTGTTTGCTGGTAAAGGTGGGCTGCAGAGAGTTTGCAAATTAATTACTATGCAAGGTCTATGGAATGTTGAATGGGCATTGTAGGTTCAACAAGGAGGAGAACCATCAGGAACAAAAACGACTGATGGGTTCACCTGCTACTTGGAAACAAGCTGAGGACTGATTTCCAGCTGGGTCTCCTCGGAAGGGGTTTCTGATTTTGAAAGACCAGCAACACCCAGTGACCACGGGTTATATAACTGATGATGTGTTCAAGGTTCAGCATCAGCTGTATCGCTAAACAATTCTAATTAACAAAATAATTGTTTCAACTCAAAAGCATAATCTGAATGGCTGGAATACCATCTGAGGGCGAACTATGTGTAGATGAAAAAAGGTTTGGGTAACATTTTGGTCATAAACAAGTCCGTACAAGTCAGGCTCCCGAAAACTTTGATAAATCCCGATTTTCCTGTGCAAACATCAGTATGAAGGAATTAAGCAAAAAATTGTTAATATGCCGCTTGATAAATGAGGCCACAATGGTTCATCAGATACTAAACGTGAAGCTTAAAGCTCCTGTAGGTAACTTTTTACTTTACAGTTTTGACAAATCACTATTATACACAGAGAATCTGAGCCAAACTAAATGCATTGAGAAAAAAAATCTGGTCTTCCGGGCTGCTCCTTGGGCTGTAAAGTCGACTAAAGTCCACCAATCAACCAATCAGGGAAGGAAGCATTGCTATCTCAGCGCCAATCACATCCTATGCTCACACAATGTGCACTGCTGCCTACTCTCGCTTCCCTGACTTAGCTTAGCTTACCAGAGCCACAGTACATTAGCCTAGCTTACTGTAGCTACAGAATGGCAGAGAAGGAAACCCGCTCGCCAGTTCATAATCCCCCATTATATTGGCAACTGAGTCACACGAACGAGCATGCATAAGTGTGCATGTGGGTAGGAAGCACTTGGAGAAGGTACTGAGTCTCAGGTGGGTGCTGTTTGAGCTTTTTGAATTTAAATTTCTGACGAAGTTCCTCTCACTCTAGAAAGTTGCCTGCAGCAGCTTTAGGGCCCTGCTGGCCTAGTGGTGGTGCTGTGGTGGGCCAATCAAGTTTATATTCAAAGTGCTGGACCCTCATTTCAAAGTCCATCGTTTCCTCAAGTTTCATCCAAAACACCCCAGCTGAGGCTCAGAATGGAGACCAGCCCATAGTCTGTTCCCTAATCAGGGAATTTAAAAATGTGTGGTGACCATAGTATGTAGCCTATATACATTGTTCCAGGTCATGAAAATTTATTGAAACAAGGGAAAGACTCACCCTGTAGGTCATATAACAAAGACAAGTTAAATGATTTGTTAATAGCTTTGGGAATACTGTGATCTGGTTGTTGACTACTGCTTAAATATTCTTGTTTTTTCCTGTTGTTTCCTCTAGTATTTTTTTTTGTTATATATCTCTGTGATGAAAACCCTTCAAACACTGGTAGCCGCATCTGCTTACTCATGGCATCAAAACTGTGCCCATAACCACCCATTAAAGAGCGCCCTCTCGGGTATCGTTCCTGTATTGGCTTCACATTCTTTGACTCTCCCCACACAGCAGGCCATTGTAAAATTTATTTTTTCATGATGAATGCATCTCTTAATGTTGGTTATTGCTGGAAACCGTGATTATATTGCTGTTGTATTTTAGGCTAGTATATACAAAATTAAAATATGTCCACCGAAGTACTGGTCTGACCCATCCTCCTGTAACTTATTTTTACACAAATAACCCTTATTTCATAGTAATACTTCAAGACCTTAACCAGAACATAGATCCATATACCTAGAAAAGGTGCTGTCTCAGTGTTGACAAAATTGGTTGGCTGTTTAGTGGTTTAGGTTTAGTGGACACATTCCTGAGGGTGCTGTGTGAAGACATCGCAGACTTGAGTGTTGTCCATCTTTTTGCTAGCTCTTCGAAGAGCTGTTCATTTTCAGAAATGCACGAAATATAATAGCTATTTAAAAGGGAAATTATGTTTTAGGGTGGATTTTCGTTTCAGCCGTTTGAGGATGAGTGATGAGTTCTGCAGAAGTCTTGAGTGATGATGAGTTTTGCTTATACCGTCCCTCAGAGGAACTAGATCACTTCTGGGGCCTACTTGAGGTTTCCAGTCCAAAGAAAGGATTGTCTTGTTTCTTCCAGATCTCTGATGTCATCCCTTATAGAGAACATGTATGTGATCTTCTGCAGTTGGATGGAAGGTCCACATGTAGTTCACATCACCCTTAGGATTTTGGGGTCATTGGAAAGCAGGGTGTATTGAACCATTCACCATGTCACGTCTCACTCAAGTCTGTTTGGAGACTTGATTTTTCCATCCCATTCTCCTGTCCATAGACATCAACATTTTCAGTTGACATCATGGCTTTTGAATATAACATTTTTTATGGTGTGCTCTGACTAAATCGAGATATTTCCATTTGAAGATTTTACCCGATGTCCAAACGTTTTAACTGCTTGATCAGTATCCAACATTTTGCATTTTATTACAAGAACATAATGATTGCTGCTCCATAGCTAAATGTTTTTGCAAGAGTCTATATTGTTTGTGTAGTTCAAGAGCATAACTGACAAAAAATGATACAGACTACATATTAGAATATGCTGGCATTATATTATACAGTGGATATGGAGATAAACTATATGTCTACACATAATATACAATAGAAAGTTGCAAGCAAAGTTACTGAATATAACTCATCTAAAACAAGCTTCCTCATATTTAAATGTAAAACAGTAATGGCACCATTACAATCACAATTACTTTATTTATCAATTAAAAATGTTACAGAATTTATCTTTGTGAAGTTTGTGCAAGAAACTGGACCATGTAGTGACCATATGTGTTTGGTGGTCTGTATGGGAGCCTGTTCATTTTCCCATTTCCCAACTGCGTCATGAGCACAACATAACAAACAAACCTGAAAGCATGCCCCGGCAACTTCTTTCCTTAATTGGCAGCTGATACATGAACAAGGGGTTGTCTTGGCTGAAAAAAGCAACTGCTGAGGCGTTGCTGGACCTCCAGACCTTTGTGACCAATGGCGTGTCATCCCTCACTTTGTCATGTTTAACTAAAACCAATCCCGATTCAAAGCAGCATCCATCAGTGTTAGTTGAGAACAATGACAGATTGCCTTTCTGCTGCACTCAAAGCATCTGGATCCTTTCTCTACTCCCCCTCTTTATTTATGGTAAACAGCCTGAATAACAGCTGGGCAATGGGAATTTACAAGTTAATCAATTGTTAGTTAGGAGCCACAGAGATGCCCCATACCCAACCATCTGCACGTTAATGTTCATTTACCATGCTAATTTTCCCATAGGCAACAGCCTATCTATTGATTTCTTCATGAGATTTATCCACACTTAGTATTATAAAATCCTTAATATATGATGATACCGTTTTAAGGAAAATAGATTTGAAACTGAGGCACAGAGTTGTGAGTTTGTGAGAGATGAAATGTTAAGCTTACAGTATAAAAAAGCAATAGTAAAAAACTTAATGAATTGAGATGGTGTTAATGAAGTTGAACACGTTAAAATCGGCATAACACTACAACAGCAGGCCCACTGTTGTCCATTTCACACATTATTATTCTAGTGGGATGTCCTGGAGGTCAGATTAAGTTTCACACACTGACAATGAGTGTAGGTAAGCACTGTTTATGCTGCACACTGCTTCCTCTTAAAGTGAAGTTCCCTTTGTCTCTCCTGCCAGGTATTTGTGCCTGTGGCAGGGTCCTGGTCTTTTGTTCCCTCCTGGTCCTCCTCTGCACTTTAAGAAGACCCAGATGCACGGAGGCCTAGTCAAACAGGTCAGTCATGAGTTGTCCTCAGCATTCCACATGATTAGCTTTTTGTACAATGTCAGCATGTACACACAACTAACATTCTATCTTTGAAATAAATGGGCAAAACTATTCTGTTCCTTGGTTTCAATACATAATATGTTTCACTTTAGTGCGGTAAATATGTTCAGAAATAAGAAATATTTTGCAAAAATAAGACTGTTTAAATAACTTATCAGATCAATCATACATCATTAAACAAAATAATAACAGTGGTCAGACAGTAGAACCTTTAGAAAACTTTGTGATATTGGTCTTCTCTCATAGCATCACAATGGAAAAGCAAAAATGTAGAAATTGGGCAATTTCTATATTAAATCTATTTTGTTTGGCCATGCTGTCTTGGCAGCCTTGAGCCAGTGTTAGGATAGGGCACCATTTACAACTGTGCTGTGAGCACTGGTATTCACCTTTACCCATTTCCCGATTGCAGCGAGGAGACCACACTCTACTTTATTTATAATCCAACCAACCTCAGTGTGTAACTCTTGCCCCTTCCTCTCGCTCGCATCACACAGTGAGGTCACTTCCCTCTGCACCTCCACCACTGCTCTTGCATTCCAACATGGCTCTAGGACAGCAGCCCAGCAAAGCTCTATACTCCTCAAATCACAAAGAGGCCCAGATCAGAGCTGAGCTGGACGTGAGCCAGGATCCAGGCCCTGACAGCCTAGGCAGCTGGGGGCAGCCTATAATAAGTGGGAGACAATGAGAACTAGCTCACCTCCCACGCTTTGCATGTGGATGCCGATTCAGAGTTGAAATTAAATGGATTCAAAGGTTTTTCATGGACCATACTAATTATGAAAAGAAATATAAAACATGAGTTAGTTTGGTAGAGGGGATATACATTGAGCATAGTTTCTTTTTAACATAACTGACTGCATAACTGACAGATTATGCATTGGTATTTAATTCACTGAAGTGACTCTCAAGAGTGCAGGACAAATATTGATTATCTATCCTCATACACATAGACACACAAACAAAGAGGCATGCTGGACCTTTTCTGCTTTTGAATTAACCTACACCTTTAACCAAGTGCAAAACACTTTTTATTCTATCATGTCATGGCAAATTAATGTCTGGGCCATTATTAGGCTGTTTTATTGTTGCTTCTATTGCACTGAAATGCATTTACACTGGAGTTAGTTGTAAACACTGAACAGCTGTATTTAAATTTCTTAAAAGGCATCACAAACATGTATGTATAGTCTGATTTTTGCACATGACAAACTAGACATATTTAAGGCGTTGTATTTTAGTGAATAATAACGAACAGACTGCTGTGAGGTAGATGGTGTTGGTGCTTTAATAGTCCCTTGTAGCCCCTTAAGCCTCTGGTGATAAATCTCACACAGACTCACCCGTATAACTAAAACCCAAACCTCATTCAACTTCACATCCATCAGTGTTTGGCTGAAAGCGATGACAAAGCACTTTCAATTACACCAGTAACTGACTCTGGAAACAGTTCATAGCAGGGTCCAGGCTTGGAGAGTAGAGGAGAAACAGAAGGGGGAGGGCAGAATGGCTGATAGGGCATCCGTTTGACTCACTCCCAAATAATAAAAAGGGTGGTGTGACTCGGGGACACAAGGGTTGCCGACAGCATTGCGAACCCAAGGACAATTCACCTATTTTGTGCGCTGTCACCCCTGTAGTCTGATTTATGGCTGGGACATCCTTCCTGCGACCCATTCGTCCATCAGCTCGGCGCTATAAGGATACTCTGGTGATTAGAGGCTGAAGTATCAAAGCGTCCTCAGTCAGGGCCCTTGTCTAGTACCAGAGGGCCTTGCGCAGCTGAATGGGGAGTGTGGTAGTTGGGAGGGAGAGAGCGTTGCAGCCAGAGAAGAGTGCCATTCTTAACCCTGAGCACCAGAGGATAGAAGAGCTTTTTGAGAATCCATCAACTGTAAATGGTTCATTCCATAACGTTGGTGTTTTCTTTTCCATTTTTCATCCCAATTTGTAATTATATTATGTGGAGTGTGTGCTCTCTAAAAGTTAACATGGCAGTGTTTAATTGGAGTGATTTTAGTCATAATTGCATGATCCTCTCTACCACTTTTGGCTTCCACTTTGTTTGAATAAGCAGGCTAATTTCGGAATCCATCCTCAAAATTAATCAGTATAGCATACTTAATATTGAAGTTCAAAAGTGAAATAATTGAGAAAATGTAAATCTGCTCTGAATAATGGAAAGCTTAATCATCATCAACAACAACAACCACAACAATGACAACACCGGTCCAGGAAACATCTAATGCACTGAAAGAATATCACTGTGAACAATAGATAAGTGATGATCGTGTTTTCGTTCTTTTAAAATGCTTTTATTACATAAATAAAACAGAGTCTAATCCTCAAGAGAGACTGATCTTTTAAAGCAGCTCTGACTCCAAACCCCCTGATGAAAGGCCCACACTAACATCAGGAGTCCAGAGCCTTTGCTCTCTAACTTCAGGCAATTATGACACAGAGGAGATCTTTGCCTCCTGCACTCCAAAAGAAGAAGAAACAAGGCACGCCTTTTTTCCAGGCTTAGTTGTAAAAATAAGCTTGCTCTCCTCAATTGCAGCCACCCTATGCCCTTTGCAATAGCAGCAAGGATGTATCGGAACAAGCCATGGGGCAAAACAAATCACTTGTGATTTACAGAATTATAAAGATTTTAATAGCTGCAATGTTTCTCTCTCAGATTGGTCTTTATTTCCAGGAGTCAAAGTTTCCTGAGCGCCTTAGGCTTTTAAAAAGCAGTAATTGGCCAACAGAGAGACATAGCATCTCCCTTAGTGATTGAGTGTATTTGTTGCTATGAACTTGAGGGTATCACTCTAAAGATCATGGGTCCAGGTTGTGAGAGCCTGTAACTTATCAAGCACAATTCAGTTCACATCTACAAAAGTCAGACTACTTTTGCATGCAGTTTTGTTCAGAGTGCTAACCTTTTTGTGCAACTTGAGGTTTTTTCCTAATTAGATATGTTTCCAAATAACTCAGCATGAAGTAAGGGGCTTTGGTTAGTGAACTAAGGACAGCCTTGAATTAATGCAAAATAATTGTTATGATAAAGAGCATGACTGTAATTCTTACATGCAGACAAAGCATTGCCACTCATAAAGATTATTTTTGAAGAAACACATTAATTTATCAATCAGTAATTTTAAAATATAATTAAAAACATATTTTTAGTTCAGTTTCAACCTATCTTTCAATTTTCACACCACTTGAGTTTTTTCATACTATAAAACAAATGAAAAGTTTATTTATTTATTTTTAATTTAATGCCTCCAGCATTAAATGTTTCTGCTTAGCAAGTATACTCCCCATCCACTTAATGTGCTTTTTTCTATGTGTGTGTTTTTAGTGTCAAGTCATCAGTTTTATCATTACTATTGCACAAATGGCAGCACGAACACAACTGTAGCATTGCAGGACTCTGCATCCCAGTGATAAATAGCACAACATGCTTTACAGAACCACATCTCACAAAACCGACTCAGTCGTGTTAACTTCCTGTCTTGACTTTGACTAAACGCCCGAGAGACTCTCTATAAAATAACCTTTGTACACCTATCAGCTGTCATCCTCAAAAAAGCCGTACAGGAAAGTAAACATGTGAAAACATGCAGTTATCTCAACATGTTTTTGCAGGAGGTCTCTTAACCATGTTCTTTTTGTATTATTCGCAGTTCTTAAACTATACAGACTGCAAATCCTATCAACTGTGTTGCAGTTGATAAATTAATTTCTTGTCATTATGCAGTAGGTTTATATGTAATTTGTATTTGTTTTGTTGTATCTATTATATCTATTGAATTGTATTTGTAAATGTATCAATTGTATCTCTTTGACTGTATCATTGAATTTCACTTACTCACTAACAGAACAGCTCTCATAATCTCGTAAGCATGTGCTTCCTAACTGTTAGAAAAAGCAAGGCAGCAGCTATATTAAGGAAATCCACCAGGGAGGCATAATCGAGTTTGACTCTCTACTGGTGGGCTCCTTGTTAGTGTTGTGAGTGTCAGAACTGACAGTGCAGGTAGCTCAAATGCCACTTAAGGTTTTAGCTTCAGTGGCTTTTGGAAAGAAATGACCGTGACCTGTGTAGCTTGAGCCCACATCCCACACCCTTTCTGCCTGACAGCCGCTCAATGGCAAGTGTCTGCCAGCATGCCGAGGGGAACGCTGCCAAGCAGCCGGAGATAGAGATGATTACCACATCCCTCTCTCCCTCTCAGCCTGCTCACTGAAAACTGATACCTACTAACAAACTGCTGTCAACATGTTAGCAAGGCAGAGAGAGTGAGAGCAATAGCATGTGCAGAGGGAGAGAAAAGGAGAAAAAGAGATTTGTGGGAGAGTCAACTAGAGAAGTCCAAACAAGCAGTCAGGATTAATGATATTGAAACAAGTTTTTTTTTTTTTTTCTGTTTTCACACCCAACACTATTGTGGCAGACATGAAGAATGCAATCAAGTGCATAAGGAACTAGCTTAGTTAGACAGGCACACACCTACGGCGTGATGATCAAGTGATGAATGTCAGTGTGAAAGAGATAGTAGTAGATTGACGTAGTCACGAGGTCACACCGACTTCAACTGTGGTTCATCATACAAAATTATGTATATCCAAGTGGCATTATGAAAGCAACTTTACAAGAAATATCGCCTCAGATAAACCACTGAAAATCTACTGTTCTCACCTTCGCAGCTATAGACATTGTTCATATTGAATGATAAATTGTCAAGAATTGCTGCTGCCAAGTATATCTCTTTTTGGGTGTGCAGATATGCAAATTACTTCAGACCTTTACTCCAGTCACTTAAAACTTGGGCTTTCCTGCAGAGCGGAGAATGAATGCAGTTTTTCCAGAGAGGAATTATAAATGTCATTGTTTTTGAATAAAGCTCCCACTGTGCCACTTTGGAGACTCACATTTAAGTGAAATAAAGGAAAAATCACAGCTGACATATATTTTTCTAATTGTAGCAAAGGGGGGACAGGAAGCAGCATGGAGTAGCTTGAATCATCGGTAATTAGAATATCGCTGCACGTAATTACAAAAGATTTTGATTGTCTGATTTTCGGCAGAAGGCCCATTTTAGCTACTGTCTTAATACACATTTGTTTTTGAAGATTGGGAATGACAATTATGATAATGTGCATCCCAGCATGAAACATTTTTGTCAAAGACAAGAAAACGGGACCTGTTAAGTAGACATAATGCATATGTAGATTCTTTGAAAAATGCTAATTAAAGGCATTGTAATGATCTATTTTGTCATTTATTTAGAGAATATGAAAATGAAACTTTATTATATTCTAAGATTATTTTCATGGTATTGCAGCTTTATTGGAGAGAAGTGTGACAGGATACAGAAAGGGGATTACACATCAAAATGGGACCAGATTTGTTTCATTTTTTTAATTAAAAAAAAGAAAAAAACATTTTCATGTATGTCTAATCTAAAATCAACCCATTATGCAGCTCTCTCTCCCTCTTTCCTAATTACCATGCCAAATTGTGGGTTAAAAAATGCTAGCCAGGTATCCATTTTCCTAACAACACTTGTGGTAAAAGCTTTCTACCAACAGGATAAATATAAAATACCTTAAAAAGTACAAAACTTTATCAGAACATCACGTCTCTGATTCTGAAATTAGGGTTTGCAGAGTTTAGTGATGTTCTTTTTTATTTGTTTACTTAAGTTATTAAATGCCACAAACTGTAAATAGTAGTAGTAGTAATAATAATAATAATAATAATAATAATAATAATAATAATAATAATAACGATAGGGACAAAATGAAAGTATCTAATTTGCTCTGGAACTTTGTTGAGCAACAAGATAAGTATTTCTCTAAAAATCAATTTTTGAGGAGAGACAATGGAAACAAGCCTAAGTGCTAGTTTGAACCAACCCCATAAGGCTTCCAGGGAAACCACCAAGCCTAAGAAGCACTTTATTAGCCAGCAGGGGGGGGTCAGGAGGACCAGCCCTACCATTGATTGAGGTTGGAGGATGCATCCACAGCTGCACTTTCTCTAAATTTCTAAGAGTAAATATGCACCTTT
>OMKZ01028290.1:21493-44508 GCA_900302535.1 Neoniphon sammara
AAATAAAATAATAATAATAATAATAATAATGATAATGATACTAACAATACTACTACTACTACTACTAATAATAATAATTATTATTATAATAATCATAATAATAAAAGTTTCAGTTCCCTGCAATCCTGAAAATTTAATATAAATGGGTGGAGAAAATAAATGAATGAATGAGTCAATGATGTCACTGAAAGCATATTTTTTATCATTATTATCATCATTAGAAGTAGTAATATTTGTGCAGTCCTCATGATTATGGCATCTTTGATTTCAGTAATAGGAATAAACTATATAACACTGCTGGACCTTTTCACCTTCCATTATAAATAAAGTCTCATATATTGACTATTAGATCAAAAACTTGTGCAAGGAATTAACAAAAATAATATTCATTATTTCTTTATTATTTCAAGAAATAAAGCAGAATTGCAAGTGTAAACATCAAAATTATAGTTTAAAAGTGTTCAATGATATTACACACATAGCTTAATTCTTTTCTATTGACTCTGGAGTTAATGGTACATCTGCTCTTAGAAATATCTAAAAGGGAGGAGGATTGAAATATGTGTTTGCATGCTCAGCATGCTACAGAGTTATAATAAGCACTGGGACATGTCTTTATCTCTAAATGGGTTATAATGTGATAAGCCAAACTAGACCCTCAAAAATCCCTACCAAGTGCAACCGCGGGTGGGGGACCTCAATTGCTTCAGTTCATTCTCCTTTTTTCTTTTTTCTTTTTTCTTTTTTTCTTTTTTTTGGAGGTATTTTCTTTTTCTCAGTTCACGTTATTAGCCGCTACATGACTGGATAGCTTGGAAATGGAGGGAAGCGAACAGAACTCGATAGGTCTCCTGGAAAGCGGGAGGGAGTTTTATATTTCCAATTGTTGTTATTTGCAAATGGCTTTATTGTGTCAGGGTGCTCAAGAGGAGGGGGCGCTAGTGAGGGAAAATGGTGGAGAGTATTTTAAAATGCTGACAAAAAGAGGACAGAAAAAGGAACGTAACATCTGGTAATTTGTTTCAGCAAGCTTAGCCTAATGATGTAAGCAGATTACTTTCCAATAGAGTGGGAGAGGGGCATAGAGGGTGTTTTTTTTTCCTTTCTTTTTTTTTTCTTTTTTGTACCCCTTTTAGGTCTCCCCATTTAAGAACGAGACAGAAGCCACTGCCATACTACAGGGCTAGTTAATATTGGACAATGGATGCTTTATGGTGAGATGTGCTCTTTCTTGCCATTTGATAATTGTATAGCCAATCACATGCTCGAAAAGTGGATTTTGATCAGAAAATTGCTTGGCAGACAGCAGAGAGGGGCTTGGGACTAGTTTTGCAGGCTGTATTAGAGCCTTAGAAGGGAACCCTCCCTGACTACCGGTGGTGGGATGTGAGCCACTCGAGGTTGTGGGTGCCCCTGGCCCAGTTTGCTCCCTCTCCTCAGAGAGCAGAGATCAGTGCTATGCCCAGATTGAAAGGGAGGGCAGGAACCTGGTGTGATGAAGGACACTGGCTCCCAGTCAATGTGTGGAGGAGACTGAGGATGAAACACACCATTAAGACCAATTTAGAGACTTGCTCTAAATTTCAGCAGGACTGATCGATCCTGACAGGAGGGCATCGTACCGCCTGCCAGATCACTTAAACCACTGCCCCTCGTCTCACGTTGCTTAATGTCATGTCATTGGCTATCATTCCCAGTCGAACAGCGAGCTGCTGGATTTAGTTTCAATTACTACTTGTAGGATTACCCTTTATTTTTACACCTCAGTAATCAATGTGGATTTTGATAATAATGTCATAATGCAATCTCAGTATTGCATTCTCTTCTTTTTTTTTCTGTTCTTAATCCAAAGTGAAATCCATTGGGACTAGCTGTCTTGTTGGTTTATTGATTTTTTTCCTTTGCTCTGAGAACCTGGGACAGAAACTTGAGAGCCAAGGTACAGAAAAGAGGGCTGACATAGCCCCCTATACGTTACCCAAGGGGCTGTGTCCACACACACCCATCAAACAGGTAGTTTGCGTCAATTACCTACCTATACTAATACCAATAGTAATATGTTATATAATGTGTTCTACATACATTCCAGGGAATATTTTAACATAAATCTATAATGCATAAGTTGTGATAAGAGCAGTTTTACAGCTCTGGCTGTATGTTATTGGAGCACTGCTATCTGCCTGTGCTGCGCTGACATTTTATATGCCATCTATTTATTAGTTGGGATGTTCATTGAAGCAGCTCAGGTTAAGTATCTTGCTCAGTGTCTCACTGGAGATATTGAACCTGCAGCCCTCTTGTCCCAAGTTCAGTTCCCTAACCACAACCAGTTTGCCCCTTTGAAGGATGAGGTCTCAGGAAGAGTGGTGCTATGTACACCACACAGACAGTGATCTATTCTATGTCTGATATCATGTTGCTTCATGTCACTGACTGATGTTACCTGCATCCCCTCCCTGATGATTAGATCCATGACTGTGCCTACAGTTCCCTTATAAAATCAGTTCCTTTCTTTTAACCCACATGTTCCCGGGGAAAAAGAGAGAGAGAGAGAGCAAGTGAATGAATGTGAGAGGAAGAATAAGTGAAGTTATTTTAAGAGATGATATTGCTTCATTGTATGCTGTCATTCTGTCCTTGACAAATGTTCCTCATCTGAGCTGGTGGCATGTTCTACTGTATAAATGGGTTGTGAGCTAGAATATAAGTTATGTAAGTCACAATGCTTTGAGACATCTGCTAAGCACATTCATACGTAATGAAACATAATGTAATAAAAATAATGGAGGCTACATAGAAGATTTATCTCCCATTATAATCATCCTTGCACTGCTTTATTACAGCCTTCCACCTGCACACTGGTAACAACAGAATTGTTGAAAACGGAGAGCCATTTTTAGTTCCAAAATTCTTATGTACTCCATCAAAGACCTACAAGACTGGGTAACCTTACAAAACATATTGAAATTATTCTTTATTTTCTTATTGATGGTTTTGACATCTATTATTTGCAATTTTGTGTTGTAATGCACTATATAGTGGCACATCTTTGTTTCCCATGATTAAATGCCTCATGGCTAAAATCCTTTTTGTCATACTGTGCACAAAATACTACATTGGCAGTATTAAAATTTCAAGCTTCAAATAATCATTAGGATAAAATTTATGACTACGAAGACATTTTAGAAATGCAATAATTTATAAGTCAGATAATTTATATGATAAAAACTAGATAAAATATTTTTGTGAACAGTTTGTTTTTACATTTCATAGACCAAGCACTAATCAATTAGCACAAACTGAAATGTATTTAGTGCCTTAGTGGACAAATATTAAGATATTCTTCTTGAAAATTGATTGGATCCATTGTCAAGGAAGTTAACTATTAGCTTATTGTACATTTAATGATTTGACTGGTGCTTATCTTCTGGGGCTGTCTGTGCCACCAGCTGAGGCGTTAATACAAATATAGCAGATAATTTGTGAACTAACCTGTTTTTAAGTGGCAGTCCCTAAAAGTGTGACTGGCAGGTGGGGAAACATGGAAGGAATAATTAGATATTTGCTGTTACAGAACCATCCTGAGAATTTGGATCCTCCAGGTGACAAAACTTTCAAAGTAGAGGACTCAGATCTAAATTATTAGCTTATTTTTTCCTTGTAAAGATTTTTTTTTTTGAAATAGAAATCTTTCTCTAAAATTGTTGTGGCTAAAAATGGAAAGACAAATAATTGCATCTCAAGAGGTGAAGTGAATGCCAAAAAAAGAACATCTCTTTGAAAGATCTCCTTAGCTTTAGCTGTTTTCTTTTAAAGAGAAATAGTAGGGCAATTGATAAAGTCTAAGCCCCACCCTCGCCGCCTCTCCATTTTGTAATCACAGGCAGTTTGGCAGCACAACGTAATTAGTTTGCACGCCAGATTTCCCATGAGTCCCAACCCAGCTCAAAGCCAATCCCTTCCTCATCAGCAGCCCAGAGACTAAACACCTACTTTATCTGGTTCCCCCAAGGCTGTCCATCCGTGGGGAGTCAGGGTGCCCTCAAAAACATTGCCAATGAAGGCTCCAGTGCCTCAGGCTGATATGGGTGAAACTTCAGATGGCAGATGGCACAGGAGAGGAAAAAGACCATATCTTTAAGGTAGAGCTGCCAAACAAAAGTAGAACATTATATCCTAGAGCCTTATATCCTAGGGCCAAGATTAAAGCATGAAATATATGTTGAAAAAAGCCACAAATGTCTTCATTTCAAAAATTGTAAGTGATCAAAAGTGTCTGATGTGTGGAGGCATGCTGCAGGGTATGTTTTATGTTGTTTGCATCAGCCGACAGTAAGTCAAGGAAGTGTTTCTCAGTTTGGTTAAATGTTAGCACGCTGAGTGTTATTTAGTACTGTGCTATATGCACTTTGCCTTGTATTATATGTACATCAGTATCACAACAGGTCCTCTACATCTTCTAATCTGTCAGTGTGTGACAAATATACTCTACTATATTTGAACAAAAGAAAATCATGAAGGCCACAGTCTTTTTTCTCCATCTTATCCAATACACTCTTTTCATTGTAAGTATTTGGAGATGTGCATACATCTGAATTACCTCTGCCAGTCAACAGCAAGAAGTGATCGGGCAGTTTTTAATACCACTAGGCCCATCTGGGAGAAGGACCCTTTTCATTCGACATACTTGGCTGCTTGTCGCCTCACCATAATGGGTGCGCTGAACGAGCTCTGAAGCAATAGCCAATTAAATGCCTTGAAGGGGATGCCTCGAGGCCCTGCATGAAAGGCTTCAGGTGTGAAATGCTTGTTTTTCAAGAGTGCTGCAAATGTTGGCTGCTTTCAAGTTTGCTATTGCCCCGCTGGCTTCCCCTTCCAGCCCACCCCAGCAGCCCTTCTCATGTGGAGGAGGGGTAGAGGGTAGAGGTGATGGGCAAGAGAAGACCACTTAAGTACAATTTTCTATTCAGTGTTCCAAACCTGTGCACTCTCGTGTTTTTCACTGCTGCCTCGTAAGAGCGAACAGAGTTTCAGATGATGCAGACAATAGCTTTTTAGTGCACAATGGAGAGAAGAGGAGAATCTGAAGGGCAGACAGGGGAAAATATGGATGAGACAGAAAGTCTGTGCGTGAATCCAAACCAAAGTCTGTCGTGGTGGTTAGTGGGTTTTGGGTGGGGGTTGGTGGAGGTGGAGGGGCTACAAAGGAGATGGGTTGTTTGCTAATTGTAGTAATTTCTGACCAGAATATGAGAAGTTCATTGTCTGCTTTAAAGCACTATAGAATATAATACAAACAATTATAGGCAATGTTTCTGGATCGTAAATTTGTTTTCAGTCCCCCCCCAAAGGATGGAGCAAATTTCATTCATTGTTCAGGTGTGAAAATTAACTGCCTAGTCTTGGTGCAATAAATGGTAAGCACCCATTGGTACATGTAAAGCATGTATATCTTGGTCTAGACTGGAATATTTGAATTCCAAATTGCAATATTTCTCCTTCCAAAATGTGTTTCTCACCTAGTCGCTGGGAAACAGTCTGAGATCATTGAGGAGTAACATTAAAAGCTGCCTATGGGGACTGAGAGGGAATAAATCCAGGGGATATTAATCTTATTAGGATCATACATCATCATGGTGTCAGGTGAGGAGACAAATGAATGGGTGCCTGTTTATCTGAGCTAAGCTATGTGGTTTACCTAGCCATCGCTCAGGGCACATATTGCCACTAATAAATTGGTTAAGTCTTAGCAGAGTGATTGTAATGAAGTTAAGGGAGTGGACTGCCTGAGCTCTCACCACTACAGCCAGCACATTCTCGCATCCCCCTTTTTATCTGTCCAGATTGGGAGAGCCCCTTCGATAAGATGAAGAGGGGAGAAATCAAAATAAATGGAGTCCATTAAAAGCAGCAATGCATCAACTGCTTGATAAAGTGATTAATAAACAGGCTGGGATTGTGATTGATTAAAGCATTTAATCAAACTGTTAAACAGGCACTATTGGCAATGGTGCATAAACGCCCTATGTGGCTTAAAGATATAAAACAGCACTATATTTAGAACCATTGTCTTTTCTCTCTCAAATTACATACCCATGCTAATCTAAAAACATTTACAATCACATATAATTTTTAGGCAAAAAAAGCAGAGCTTTTGCATGACTCTAATGATAATCATGCCATGATTTGTCGACATAAGCCTACTTGTGGCTCTCTCAAACCTTTGCACCATTTTTCCCCTTTAAACAAAAGAGCACTGATTGATTTAAGTGGTTATATGGACTCATTAAAGATGTTTTAAATATGCCTGAATACACTTGCATTAGGCTTCCAAACACTTACTAATCAATGACAAAAATCACTTGCAAATTCTGAGGTGGTGGAGGAGTGGGCAATGAAAGGCTGGCAATAACATTTATGAGACTTAAATGTCATTCAAACTCACTAATGCAAAGGGAAATACATAGAGCAGATTGACATGTTGAGCTTGGTAAAGTTCAGCCTTGATGTATGGCACATTAAGATGGGAAATTACAGATGTTGTAATTATCAGCAATGAGTGACCTCGTGTGTGGTAAAGGGTGTCAGGTTAAAGTACTGTACTTTGCTTTTTAGATGTGTAGCACAAGAAAAGATTGGCATATATCTCCAAATGGCATGCTTTTATTGCAAATGAATGGGGCATATTGTTGTGAGAAAGTAATGTTAAGAATGATTTCTGCAGTCAGAGGAAATGTATGTTGTCCATTCACCTTCATGGACTGTATAGTTGGAAAGAGGGTAAGTTTATTCTTAGAGCTATTTTCATGGTTTGGAATAATCAGTTCGCACTTTACTGTTTGAATTCACATGAATGCACTATAGCTGACCAAAGGAGTCATTATACTTTGAAAAAGAGAAAAACACAACAGTCAGTATAACTCACTGCTTTTTTCATGAACATCAAACTAGGAAGTACTGCGCTTGTTCCCTGGAGCTTGGCTTCACCTGGTCTGATGTGTAAAAGCAATGCAGAAGAAATAGCAGTTTGCCTGGCATTAAGAGTCCATGGTAAGAGGGCATTAAAGGGAGCAGCTTGGCTAAATAGGCTGGGGAATCAGGCACTCAATGTCATGAGCCCAGATGACAACCTCTAACATTTGTCATCCACTGTCCCTCTTTCCTGCCATTGTCTCTGTAAACTATCTAATAAAACTATTCAACAAAAAAGAGACTGCATCAGACGGTCTTTCCCTGAACTTTACTCTGTGCCAGGCCAGCAATTTCATGGAATCAAGAAAAGTACCAGTTCGGCAAAAAAGCACGCTGGGTTTGTGAAGGGGGCTGAGTCCGCTGACTACTTTGAAAAAAAAAAAAAAAAAAAAAAAAATACACCATCTTCAGACCCATATTCCCATATCTGTGTCAGCCTCAAGCATTTCAAAAACAAGCTGTGGATGCACATGCCCACAGCACACACACACACACACACACACACACACACACAAAATGGAACGTTGTTTTTTTTTTGCTCATAATTGGCATGGCAAGATACAGGCTAAAGAGACAACTTATTAATATACTTTATTTTTTCAGAGCAATACAAATCTGATGCTCCACTGTTGAAATTGACAGTTAGAGTGTATACTGTTTAATCTGAAGTCTCCTATAAATGAATAGAAGTCAAAAGAACGATGCATGAATGACTTGTTAATTATGTAAATGGCGTGCTGCAGGAACCTGGTAGGTTGCGGGAACTCTGTCATCTAAAAGGGTATGGTGAGTGTGATAATGTTACAGCTTGGCAAGGCTCTCTTGATGTAATGACAGGTCAATTTGACTGGCTTTATGCTTTGCACCCTGGTTCTTTTCTCTGGGCTTGGTGCGGTTGCCCCCACCACCTCCCCCACCCCGTTTTCTCGTGTCCCTTGGACTTTGATTTCTCCTTTGTTCTATTGGCTCCTCTACTGACACTTCCCAAGAATAAGAGATGCCACACAACTGTGATCCTTTCACACCACAGCGATGACCTTTGTCTCTTCCATGCATGACCCCTCACCTAGAAGCTGACAGCTTGATTAATTGAAGAATGTTATGATTTATGAGTATCTTCTCAGCATGATTAACAAGGCAACAGGTGGCACAACCAAACAGCTACCAGGAACATTGCTTAGAGGGGGGGGGGACAATAGAGGACTATATTTAGAAAGCATGTTTTGTCCAACAATGACTTTCAATTTGGTTAAGCCATATATCATTTTGACTTTTTTGTCCACCATTGCAGTCTGGGTATCCTCAACTATACATGGACAGGTTTCCTTTGTGCCCAACTTGTCAGCCCACTTAGATGCAGGGGAGGACGTCATATCCAAAGAATGTGATAAAGTAAAATGTTTAACCAGCGTTTTAACTGACCATCCACCATATTAAATAACTATTTGGTGAACTATGAGGATCCGAAGAGTGGAAGATGTTTAATAGCCTGGTTGAAAGGTTGAAATCCACTTGAAGAGAAAATGCATGCTTTTTTTAACCAAGCATCTTTTCTTCAAGTGGATTTCTACATATGTGAATGGCTCTCGCTATCCACGGTTACTGAGGATGAAGTCGTAATGCATGGCTCTGCACAGCAAAAAATGTCATTTAGAGAGCAGCATGTTCAAGGAAACATTGTCAGTCGTGACATGGGGCCACGTCCAATTGTCTACTCAAAGCTTTGCTAGTTAACTCACCTGACAGCTTCCTAGATAAGTCTGTGGTGTAGTCAAGACACTTACTGCGCAATGGGAGCAAGGGGTCCAACTCAGGTGACAAGGGGATGGGGGTGTTGAAGAGGTCATTTGAGACCTTCTCATCGACTAAGTCAGTCAGAGACAATGCCTATAGAGTAGGATCGCAGTCTCATGACACAGTGTCACGAGTAGACTGTCCAGCTGAGCGAAAGCGCATGGTAAGATGTGGCCTTTTCTTTTGACATGGATTTGTTCTGACCTTAGCTTCAGGCTGTGACAACTGATGGATGATTGATGGTGCCGTTTCAGCAGTGTCAGTGCAGAGCCGGGCACCTCTGAGAAAGCGTTACTCTGACCCGCAGTGACCTGGCTCTGACTTGTGTTGGACAACAAAAGATAGTCAATGAGAAGTGACAACTACAGTTTGCGTCCATTGCTCCTGATAATTGCCCAGAAAGTGTTTTTTTGTTTGTTTGTGGCCTTCAACCGATATCAAGGTCCTGAAACAGTGGCAATTTTACACTGCCACATTCACTTTACTATCTGCAGTCACACAAGATTTTATTTTTTATTTTTTATTTTTTTTACAAATAGCGCTTGCTGCTATCTAAATCATCATGTCAGTGTTCAGTGACAGAGAATGTAGAAGTGTGGCAACAATTATACACTAAGATCCAAATCAGTATATCTATGTCATGCACATTCTGGCGAGAAAACTGCACCATGTCAAATAGCTGACAGGCACTGGTTACAGAAATGGTTGAGCACCGTGTTTACTAAGAATTCCCATCAATGAAAAATTAATTATCTGAGAGTCAGCAAAGGTTAATTTTGGTCACAGACCTTTCGATCTGGAGGAACTGACCCCAGCAGCGCCGCTCGCTGCACTTGTGCCTAGCTGAAGTGACACATGCAATGACCTGTGACATGGGCAGTGACAACAGAGTAAACTGGGCCATGCTCCCCTGCCTCGCTGCGCCTGAAGAGCTTAGAGGGCTCCCAGCTGAGGAGAGCAGGTTAAACCACAGCGCTGCTCCCATGTCACCCACCCGGCCCATGATCAGTGGCTCAGTCCTCGACAAACCCTCCCCAGTCCTGCCACCCACCCCTGTTGTCTCCTAGAGACAGTGCTGCCCACCGCTGGTTGCCCCATATGTTTGGGCTGCACACAAGGTGGTTTCTCGGATACTGTGGTTGCTAATTATAAATTTAATTTGCATTTTAATTAGAATGGTGGAAAATTAAAGCCTGCCAGCTGGAGAATTTCAAAACGCTTTCTCTCCCTCCTTTTTCACTCCCTCTCTTCTCCTCTAGTTGAGAATGAGCATTACTCTGTCCCTTATTCATTTGTATTAGCACAGCAGTTGCACCATCATCTAGTCCCTCCTTGAATATCACTTCCTACTCAGGACAGCGTGTAGTGTCTGTATTAGAAGCTATCATTTTTGAGCATTTCTTTCATATAATGTAGGGCAATACCTTTTGCTAAACTTGAATAATGCGTGTGGTGAAATTTTCTGTGTTCACCAATCGCTTATTTACACTTTTTCTCTAATGAAATATTTTTGCTTACTTGATAACGCTCTTGATTTATTTAAGCGTATTAAATTCTAAGTATTATCTTTTTATTTTTGGAAGTTATTGAATATGTTCTTCTTTGGTATTTTGGCCAGTAGAACAAGGTCCAAATTCCTGTCATGGTGCTCAATTGACACACTTTACGCATGCTGGGAAGTGAGAGAACTGCATGTGTGGGCTGGTAATATCATTCAGTTTTGGTCATTATTTTCCAATCTCCATAATTCGTCCCGTTCCTTGTGTTGTTCCTCCATGGTCATTCTCATTCCCTCTCTCACCTCCCACGGGCGTCCTTGCTCAATAATTGTCATTAATTGATTGACAGCTCTGATAGACCCAACTAACCCCAGTTCTGCTCTCATGTCTATGTTTTAAATGAGAGCTTGTACATTCAGTGACCTTGTCTGCCCATCAGCTGTCAGTGAATGTGAAGCCTATCCAGAGAATGTCTCACCTTAGCGAAGTAGACTGTCCTAAATGATTGTAATGGCTTTGTGAAGCTTTCTTGTGTTTTATTGCATTGTTCATGGTAAAAGCTGGTTTACGTTATGTCAAAACGCTTAATGTTTTCACAAATGTAGGTCTTGAGTATGCATTTATAATTATTTTCCACTTCATACCTCTGCCTTTTCATCTAATTCAACCCTTTACACAGCAAGTGAATAAGAGAGGATGGTTACAGATACTGCACATACACTTTTTTAATATAAATATAAGTTACCCATGATTGCTTTTAATGTGTTCAGGATTCTTATACGTGCTTTGAGTTCTTCTTAATATGAGCTGCTTAGTGTATAGACCTTCCAGGCACGAACACATAACAGCATGATGCCCACTTTAATTTCTAAGTGTAATTTCACTATATTTATGTCATGTTAATGCAAATTATGTAAATATGAATATAGCTGTACTGAAAATGAGACAAATCAAACCCTGTTTTCTTTGATTCGATTCCAAAAAATAGTAACACTATTAAAGATGTGTATCACAGAGCCAAAACCCAAGTGTTGGAAAGTTAAATTGCAAGTTCATACTTTATTCTTCCTTTGCTCCTTTTATAATTTCTTCTGTGGTATTTAGCATTCCAAATAAAAGAGCTTAACATTTTAGGCTGTGAATATAAATATTAACAGTTTTAGAGTAGACAACTCCTCCCCCTTTTTACAGCTGAGCCGCTGTTAAAACAGCCTCTGTACCTTTTTATTGCAGTGCACTGTTTCCATGCATGTACTATATAGGCGCATGTAATGTCTGACATTCTTCCAGGTTGTTTTGGTTTGGGAGGCTGCCAGCCCCAGTTTTGCACCTCGGTGCAGGCCCAGTTTGATGTGGTGTGAATAACATTCAGACATACACACACGCCCTCATTAGCATTCATTCAGGGAAGCAATGCAGGATACCCTCTCTGCTCTGAGGGTGGCATTTGGCAAGGGCCAAATACACCTGGCAAAAGTCTCCATCCTTCCCTAGTCCATCATATTCATTGCAGTTAGTTTTCCATCGCACACACCAAAACATTCTTTGTTTTAGACCAAAACATGTTTTATAGAAGCTGATTACTTGACATGCAGTACACATTTATTTATGATCTGCTTTGGGTAATAACAATGGCACCACAGGCTATGAATTTTATAGTAAAGTCTTCTCTGCAGAGAGGAGATTAAACTAATGATTAAATTTAAAAAATAAATAAAGCATAAGAGAACAGTGCATTCAAATGACCCTCAGACAATCTGGCATGCAACAGCTTCTCACTCTAAGGCATGGATCCATCAGTGTAGGTCTGGAGCAACAGTGGCTATGTGAAAAAGGCTTGGCAAGATGAAGGCACGCATTCTCCAGATCTGAATCTGTGGACTGCTGTGTCTGTTACTCTGTATAACAATCCCTCTGTCTCCTGACGTAGGACACATCCCTTCTGTTACTTGATCTTGCTCAGATATTCCTCAGATATTATTTTTTAGCTGTTGCAGTCTGTCTTCCTCACACCAGTACCATTGATAATAAGACCCCCTGGCATTATTGAAGTTTTAAGGAGATACAGGGCTTTAAATGACACATCCACAAACCTCAAAAAAAAAATCTCTCACAACTTAGCCATCTAAAACAGAGATTATTTACCAAATGGTTAAGGCAGGGTGGTTTCGTTAACACACTTCTGAGTCTAATTCTGGTCTAGAGGTTTAAGGAAATGGTGTGGCAATAATCAATCAACAATTAAGATGTGATGGCCTATAATTGACAGCAATTTAAATTTATTTTTCTACTTTACTTAACACTTATAAAAATCCAGAGAATATATTCCTGTAGCTGAAAAATTGTCATGGCAGTTGTCTAGTGAAGACCGCTTTCAAGTTTATCTTTGTCAATTGTCAAATATTTGAGTCTATGAAGTGGTGTGATGAGGTGCAGAGACAGATATTTGAAGGGATTTTAACTCATTTGAGCAATTACATGCTTAACTGGCCCAAGATAATCTGTCATCCAAAGCTTCTGTCTCTGGCTCTCCCTCTTTCCCTATCCTCCACTCTCTCATACCCTCCTACGTGGCACAAGAGAAGCTTAGAATAGTGGGATTTAGAGCACAAAAGCTTAGACTGAATAGAATGAAGGCCTCAGAGAAATTAATTGCTTCTAACAAACAGCATGACTGCTAGCATGTTTTGTGTGCCATTCTTATCAGCCTCCAGAGGTAGAGGGTGGACGACAGGTCTGGGAGGGGTGAACCTATGAACGTGGCAGTACAGTCGTTTTCACTTATTTTGCAAGAGCAAAGGATTTATGCAGAGGTTTTGTATAGACACAATGCAGAAGTCCTATAGAGCGCATAATATATACTCGCATCTGAAAGGAGCAGCGTAGTCAAAATTTAAGATCAGAGACATAATTTAAGTGATCTGCACAAATTATTGACATTAGAAACATTGATAGATATTGATCGACAGATTGATAGACATAATGATAAACATATATATTTAAACATTGAGACTGAAATAAAAAAATGAGAAGACTTTGGCATTTCAACACTCATTACGGCTATTGCAGCTGAAGACAAAACTTTGTTTTTAGGCTGAGCATATTAATATACAAAACCTTTAATTGATAAGAATCAGTACTTTCATCAAAAAATAGCTCCTATGAGGATGTAAATTCATGTTTTTCCTATATCATATGCTATGGTTGTATCTTAATATCCTGTTTATATCAAAACTGGAACAGCCACAGACAGCATATGCACTATACATTTTCCCTCTAATTTAGAAAAAAGTTGTCTGTCCATAACAATTAATTAACAGTAAAGTAGAGAATTGGAAAGCATTCAGGAAAGCATTAGCTAAGGTAGTTATGGGATTTGCTTTTCTGAGGGTGTGTGGCATATTTGCCCCAGTTCTGTTCTCTGCTTGCTCCCACTCCCACATGTCACCATTCTGTCTACCACCACCAGCGTGGCATCTATCATCCACCACAGACGCCACGGCACCCCACAAAAGGAGGCTGGAGCATGCACAAAGACATTTGCATTTTTGCATCTCATTATGGTTATAATTGCATGCCAGTGGAAGCAGCTCGCTCTCCATTATCTCGCGTAATTTTATCAGTGACGTTTGAAACGCATGTTTAAATGTCAATTATTGACTACAAAGAAGGAGTGACCTTTGTGGAGTCATCTCTCTCTCTCTCTCTCCCTCTCTCTCTCTCCTTCTACTGTTCACTCTCTCTCTCTTTCTCCCTCACCCTCTCTTTCTCTCTCTATCTATCTATCTTTATGGCCTCACAGTGGTCATTCCTTGTGTGCTGTCTGTTTTGGCTCCTCTCAGTGCTGTGCCTGCTTGCTATATGTTGACTGACTTTGTTTATCACGTTTCATGACAACAGCCAGTTGACACACATGCTGTTAATAATGTTAATGTACTCAGTCGCGAACGCCTTTCTGAAGAATCTCTCATCAAAACAACTGCTATAATATGAGGGCGTCCATGACCATGACACAACATATTGCCTCATATGTATAAGTGATAAGCGATGAACTTATTACCAGCTTCACTTGGATCCATTAGATGTAGGAATATACTAGCAATACAGTGGATACATATGCCATGGCTGCCCCTGCGCCATCATCATGCAATAAATTTCTTTGAAAGTAACCAATAAAAATGAATTATAAATCTAATTTGGGTTATTAATTGTAATAACATGTATTGGATATTTACAATCCTTTGCTTTGTGTCTAATGCCTTGCAAAATTATCATATTTATCATCAAATTAAGCCGCATGGGGTTTTCGGTAAATATATATTTTCTAAATTGATATGTGATAACTACTATGGATGATTTTCTACCAGTTACATAAGATTACACACAGGCTATTCCTCATTTCTCTCCTGAAAATTGAATAATAGAGTAGATTAAGAATAAGAGCCAACATTCATCTTTAATCATCATGTGTTACTCAATTGAGTTGCAGTCAGTGAATAGAGGTATTGAATTTCTGTGTATAGTTCTGTTCTCTCTACCTGAGAAGATGCCAATGGAATAATTATTAACTTCCACATATCATAATAACTACACACAATATTGTTAATACAGTATACAGCACAACTGTATGCGCCGCATATTACTGCAGCAGAATGAGCAAGCATGTAATGAGCTGACAACCAGAGGAACTGTAATCTTTAAGAGTTTATCAAACTACTTGCACCTTCTAATTAAAGGAAGCACAACCCACCAGGATACATTTACATTTGATTTGATCTGGAGCAGAAAATCTCCCTATTAGCATCCTCCTCCCTATGAATATGACAGTAATTGCAGTCTTACTCTGTTCCTGTTGTCTTTCTCTAGTTGAACACATTTAGCAAATTTACCTCGTACTGTAGGTTATTATTGTGCCATACAGTCTGGGGAATCAAATAAATCACTTAGGTTATCTTATTAATTAAGTCAAAATAAATGTGCTAGAGCTAATTTATTCTCTCCAAATACCATGGGATCTCCCACTGCAACTAATGGCATAGTCTGACATTTTACAGTCTTAACAAATAACAAGTAATTCATTTAGATTTTTCCAATTAGATATCATTTCTTTAGCTGTAACGAAGTATGTATATATAAATTTGCATCACTAAGTTCTGCAGTAGTGTTGACTGAGTTTTGAACCAGTAAGTAAAACTAATTTAAACTTAGGGCATTTTATGAAGAAGTCTTACAGTCTTATATGTCAACATATCAGGAACATATGTATTTATACATTTGGCATGTGCAAGTAAGCAAGGCATCAGCTCATTTTATAATCAGCGAAATAGTTAACCCACAATCCTACGGAACACAGACTTGCATTACCTTTCACCTTGTGTGGTTGGAGAGGACTCGGCATGCTCCTCATTGATACACACATTAGTAATTTAGCAAGCGTTTGCCTAGCAACAGTCCAAAGCAGATGATGACACTCAGAGCAACTGTATAACCCAGGCATATGACAGCGGTGAACCTCGGTGCCCCTGCCCTCACCCACCCCTCAGGCCCTCAGCGGAATAACACTTGATCCATAGCTCTTGAGTCTCTCTCTCCACGCCTCTCTTTTACGGCCTGTGGGCATATGAAGACCTCGAGCCAGCCATGCTTATCTGACCCTAACCTTGGCGTATGGTGACCTTGACCTGCACCTCACCCCTTCCTCATCCTCAGGGCTACATCTGTTCCTTTTCCCCAGGACACCCAAGTAGTTAGTGATATTGAAACATCACCTTGGGGTTCCATTTGTTTTCTCTGGAGAGGTCAGCGAGGGGTTGTCATTAGGGCTGAACTTGATCCTTTGCTTCCCCAGAAATTGGTCTGTCTATGCAAGAAGTGCACACACTGTAAATAATGAGCGTATAATGCCGAGCATGAAACAGAATCTTTGCATTGACGCGCTATACTTTGGCTTATGATATAGATCCATTTGTATGTAGTCAAATATGATATGCTACAAAAGTAAAACTACATAGTTGCATATTTAAAGAAGACATTTGACAGTGCTTGTTGCTGTAAAAGAGATTTTCACAAACAGCTGGAGTCTCCATATTTTTTTTTATCTCATGCAAGCTTATTTATTATGATTGGTTAGATTTGATGAAAGAAAGATAAAGATGGAAAACTATTACCTTTGTTGTCACAAGTCTCATCAAGCAATTACAGCTGCTTGAAATATACCTCATTGCATACAATGCTTTTCACCTGAAATAATGCATACATTGTATCAGCCACACAATGCATTTGGGTGCACTGTCATTTCAACTCTCGTGGTTTGTCCCAGGATGATATCTTGATTGTGATGCCCTTTATTATTTTGCCTAGTGTTTCAGCAGTTCCATGATTTGGCTGACCTTTTTGGGACTCTTCCTTTTATTCTCTCCAGCAAAAAACACACGTCCTTGCCACATGGTTATACTGCAGAGCAGGAAGACAATGTTGATATTAATATTAATGAGGATGCATAGACAATGTCAGGTTTTAATAGATAATAAATTAAAAGATATTCATTGATTGTTAACTGTGCATGTGCAATAAACATCACCCAAGGCAGGATGCCGTCTTTGCAAGCAATGATATTTTAATAAATAATACGAGGGACTGAAAATGGTTTTCCAGCCATACAGATCAAATTTAAGCCAGACACCATCAAAGAAAGATGTGTTTGGGAAATGAAGGAATAGAGAGAAAGCCTCATAGCAGTATCGTGTTCGCTAAGTAACTGAAAATGTATTTTCCATCTCTATCAGTCCCATGGTATCATATCACTCTGGAGTCAAGGGAGAGGCTAAAGGTTACAACTCTGAAACATGGCATTGATCCTAACACCTGACAGCATCTCTCTCTCTCTCTTTCTAACTCTCTCTTTTTCACTCTCTCTCCCGCCCTCCCTTCCTCCTTTCTCTTTCTAATTATAATACAAGTCATTTGCTGCTTTTGTTTCCTAATACTACTCTTTTCACCATGATGAATTACATTATGAATACAAAAAGAAACAGAAAACATCTGAGTATTACATTATTATTACATACATATACGCCCATGATGTTATCAAAGAGAATAGTTTAGTGGTCAAATTATTCTCTGCTCTTATTCTCTCTATTACATTGGTCCCCAGGTAAGGCTGAAATCAAAGGTGTTGTCAAACCCAGTGTTCTCTGCATATCATAAATCAGACCTAACTGACATTTTTTTAAAGAGAATGAATATCCACCCACTCTCTGTGGAAGGGCCATGGTATTTGTATGGTCAATGTGACCTTTCTCTATACCCTCTCAGATTAGGTGCACGACATAGAAAATTGCGCTCTTGCTGCAGTCCATAAATCATACCGAGCCATTTTTTTCTTTAAAGAGGTATGTAAATACCAGTGTACTAGCTAGGTAAACAACACTAACCCTGATACAAATGGCTCGAAAATTGAAGAAAAGCACCTTATTTTTCAGCTGAAATTGCTTTTGAAACCCAGTTCTGGCACATGGGATGAAGGAGCCATGAAATGATTTGTGCTGGGGGAATAGAAATGGGTTGATGATAACCACACTCGACACAGTTCCTGTGTTGGGGAGTTCTAGCAATGATCAAAGATATCATTGTTGTACATTATTTCCCCCATGCAGACCCCAAATACATCTGTATCTGAAGTGACATCCACCCCCATGCACTCAGAGTATATTTCCTTCGAGGGGACAAAGGCCCTCCACCACAGTACAGCTTGGGCCAAGCTTAACCAGTCAGTCCTGCTGCTGCCATGCGAACCTCCAGAGAACCTGTCTCATCCCTCCTTTTTAAATACTAAAATCACTGGATATGAATTATGTGCTGTATGGAAACATCATCATGAAATATAAAGAATAAAAAACAGTAAGATTCAGATTCTTATAATATAGCTTGTACTAGCTGATATGTAAGGGCTGTTGCTCTCCACATGATGCTCAAAACAAATTAGATATCTCTTTTAAGACTTGTGTACTTGTGTGGACTTAGGTGTATACAAATGTCCAATAATGAAGCAAGGCTGCACTCATGTTTTGTAGGTAAAAGACTTAATTTTTTTCCTTTTTTTTACATGCAAAACATAAAGCAGACCTACTTTACTTGTAGTCTTTTAAGAGAGTTTACATTTTCAAGCAAAATAGTAGCTAAAGCCACCACAGAAAAGCAAAATTCCAATTTCCAAATTATAATTTAATGTTAGAATGTAGGAACCTATTTTGTGGGTAATATCATGCTTTACCAAAAAGAAAGGTTTTGCTATAATCCACTGCCTTAAATTAATGTATAATAACCATCTTTTTTTCATCTTTGTATTTAGTTTTTGAATATTGCAGAGTACACGAATGATAGTGAAAGCCTACAGCATATAGCACAAATTTGATATCTGTTTGTGTGAATTCAAGTACAGTATTACTAAGAAAACCTGAATGTAAAATAACAGGTTGGCTAGGTCCCACTTGCTCTTGTCATATAGCACACACACTAGGCTTCTGGTTTGCAGGATTTGCAGCAAATGTTGGACCTCCTGCTCCTTGGTCTGTCTCCTCAGTATCTCCTCCCATGTGTAGCTGGACTGCTCTTAGCATCACATGGAGACAAAAGGGTATTTGTCTGGTCAGCAGGTTAACCAAGCATAATGAGCCAGTCTGCATCCTTTGGCCACGCAGTGACTATGTCCTCAAAGCCAATAAACATGGTTGCTGCTGAAAGCAGTGTTAGCTGTAACAACACACTCACCATTCTGAAAAAAACCCAAACAATATTTTCCTACGGCTTTTTTGGCAGTGCAGCAGCACCTACAGTGCCACGCATCCTGTCTCAAGGAGAACTGCCGGACACAACCCATGACTGTCAAAAGGACAGCTAATTCCCAACATCTGGTACAAGCTGGTGCTGTCCGTAGTATCACCATGATTGTGGTTTCGCTATGGTGGACGCTGCTTGGCAGCTTGTGGCATCAGACTGTTCAAGAGTCACCCCCATCGTGTTTTAAGCAGAACGGACGGAGAGCAAACTGTTTCATTTCAGCACGGTGGACCATTGATGCCTGCAGTAGATCCCCTGTTATCTAATCAAACAGCACTGGTCAGTTATGATGCCAACTCCTAAATCCACAGCCGTCTGTAAAGCCGTGGGGGGAGATTAACCGCTACAGCGCCAATGTCCTACATTCAAAGACTTCCTCTTAAGATCTTTTTTCCTGGGAAGTACAGTTATCCATACAAGCAAACACAGACAGACACACACAGACATACAGCCTAAAGTAAGAGTCCTTCATGCTGTAATGGGGCTATCACAAAGACCACACAGCTTGCATTTTGGAAGAAGACTCGATGCTTTCTAAACCCTCTTTGTCTCAGGCCACTAGAATATCTCAAAGAGGCTTGAGCTGCAGCCGTCATAGAGCATTGGAGGATGTGTTGTGTTGCCATGTAGGTGCTGCCTTATGTCTGAGATTCCCTATGAACAGGAGGCAAAATGAAAACTCACAAAGAAAGATGGCCCAAGACATTTATCGTTTCCCCCTTGTGGTCTGCACAAGCCCTAATAAGACCATGCGTTCTACAATTACCCTGCTGTGTGGGTGCACTTCATTATGACCCAAGAAGCAGAAGCTCTCACATAGCAAGCAAAGAGCTCTGGGCACTTTTTTAATATTTATATCACAGTCTGGTGTGGCAGTAATGATATTAGGGAGCTGACGGAATTCTCCACCCAGCTGGACATGTTAATTGAGAAGGCAGGATTTAAAGGCAAAGTTCACATTTGTGCAGATGGTGGGACAATGCAAGATGGCAGACCTAGGTCAGTGTCATTTCCAAGCTATACCTTAATGGCAGCAGTTTTTTCCCCCTTTTCTTTTTTTTCCCCCAAAGTTTGATGCATGCTAGTCCCTGAGGTCCATAGCAGACTTTGGGGCTTGTCCCTTTACTTCCATGCCCTTGACAGAGGACTACATTTTCTAGTTGATATAGTCGCAAAATTACTAACTTTGTCCAGCCCCTATTTCCTGTGTGTGTGTGTGTGTGTGTGTGTGTGTGTGTCTATGTGTTTGTGTGTGTGCACGTGTATACGTGTATACAGTGTGATTGTGTGTGAGTGTCTACTAAATTGAATGAAGTATGGATTTATGAAGGGAATAATGTAACTTTAAGTAAATGTTTTGTGATTTTTTTTCTTTATATTTCTGGTTTTTTTTGTTTTTTTTTTTATTATTGCCTGGACAGGTCAGTTCCAAAGCAAGCTAGTGTATATAATTAGCCGCCCTAATTAGCTCTGAGTGAGAGAAAAATGTGAATTGAAAAATGAGTTTGATTAAACCATTCATCTACTTCTGTTATCATCAGCTGGTAGCAGCTGTAATACAGTGGACATCTCTGCCCCCGAGAAGAGTACGTGGGAGTTTATATACCTTTCACAACATATCACATGGAACAGGAAGTAATTTCACTGGAGCCAACTGCTGTGGGGACCAAGTTTATCTCCTGCAAATACCTGTCCTCTCACTCAGGGACCTATCCATATAAATTATGTGCAACATTGTGTGGTGAGAATGTGGCTGTGCAGCAGGAGTATTTGTTTAATTCTACTGTGTGTCTCAAATATATTTCAAATAGATTATTATGACTGATCAAATTATACAGTCCTACTGTATGATGTAAATCGTGAAATTGTTGCTCTACATAGGCTTCAGTGAAAGTCTTGGAAATTATATCAATTTTAAGAATAGACATTGGTGCCTTACTGCTGGGAAGTCTAACAGATGGGCTATCTATAGGATACTGTCGCACCACACATCTACATCAAATTAGAGTACCCACAGTGAGTCCATCCCCCACTCTGACCAAACACCGGAAAGCAGGTGTCTGCTTAATAATTTGGTCAAAGATCAGTGAGTTAAAGGTTGAGGCCAGGGGCAGAGAGGACTGGGGTCATCCTGGTGCTAGGGAGGTGGTGAGACATGATCTCCTCAAGTCTGGAACAGCCAAACCCCAAGGTCATCCATTAGTGCTCTGGCCCGTTGGTGCTGGAAGACCCACAATAAATTTACTGTGCACCCTTAACCCTTTTAATACTCACCATGACCCAGATGAGGAGATCAGCTCCCTAAGGGAGGGGCATATTACATTATTAGCACTGTGCATCCATTGACAGCTATTCTACAATGTATTATAGGTGATTTCATAAATACTTAGAAACAAATATTAAACAATAAAACACATCGCAATCATTTTTAACATTCAGTTTAGTCTTGAGCCTAGTATATTATCAACAACAATACAATTGCCACAAAAAAAGACTGCTCCTGAGTCGAGTTACTAATAATGTGGGTGAGATTGCATCTTTAATTTAAATTACTGCAAGATATTTTAATATCTAGAATCCTTCCCATGGCCATCTGTGATCAGTTTCAAACATGCAGATGATAGTGTCACTGCCTGACCAAATTTTTAAAGAACATTGAGTTATGACTGATCATTATCTGCTCTTTCAAACAATGTACAACATATCTGCTTTAATGCGATGTATTTTCTTATTTTAACAAGAAAAGGTGAGACTGCAAGGAAGGAGGAGGATGAAATGTCAACAGTGTCAACCACTCCCTTTAAATAGGACTCTCCTATGATCCCTTGCTACCCTGCTCGCTCAAACCTTTCCAGGTGTCAAGACTGGGTGTCTGAAAAAGAAATTAAAGTGACATAGTGTTGACAGGAAGAAAAGACATTCCAGTTTTCGCCCCTCTCAGGACATTGGGAGAGCCATCACCCTGGCTGAGACACAGGCACTAATGAATCAAGCAACACCTGAACTTCTGCAGTGCAGGGGACTTTTGGCCTGGGGCGCCCATATAGTGTCATTGATAATGGGATCTTGTATTGGACTGCTGTTGATTTGATGTCTACCTCAACCTCTCCCATGGCCTGCCATTTTGACAAGGGTTAATTTTGCCCCTTGCTCATAAAGACATCCTCTTAGAAGGTGTTGCACAAGTGTTATGTCTTCATCTTCTCCCGCCATATCTCCTCTCTCAGAGCCTATAGACCTAGCTGCGTTATATTAAGCAAAGGCCATTCAGCTGCAAGGAGTGTCTATGCAACAATGCAGAGATGGGAAACAGCAAGCATTGGTTGAAATAAGATGCTGTTTTTGCATTTTTTTAAGAATAATTTGTTGTGGAGCATTTTATTTCTATTTGTATGTATTTATAGATTGTAATAGTATTGAGAAAAAAATGGCTTCAATACGGATGCATATAAATAGTTATTTGCTTGCAAATTTTAGTATTGCAGAATTGAGGTGTTGTAGGTGCAATAAAGAAGAGTTACTTATTCTCTTTTTTCTTAAGCTGGACATAGGCCTTGGTAATTATGTTAATTAAACTGAATACTGAATTATTACAAGGAGTAATTTTAGTTCATTCAGTTTCTCCAGGCTTGAGTGCACAGCTGAACATACTGTGCATGTGCAGTATACTGCATGACACTCTAGTCACTAGAATAAATCCTCCTAGTGACTTTTTCACTGTTAAAGAATCTTCCATATCTTCACACACACAATTTTCATATATTTTTTTGACTTTGCCGTCTTAGGCTGTCTATCGTTTGGGCCCCCATCCACACACACACACACACACACACACACACACACACACACACACACATCACCTCTTTTCCCTGTATACACAAGGAGCACAGGCAATGTTTGTAAAGTCAAGCA
>OMKZ01028292.1:0-16233 GCA_900302535.1 Neoniphon sammara
ACGCCACCGGGCTGCCTTTAACCCAACCACTGCCCTAGATGAAAATTGGACAAGCAATTTGAAACGATAGAACGATGAGGAAAATGTGTAAGAGAAGAGAAAGGAAAGGGAATGATACAGGGACAGGGCCACCAGAGGGAAAGGAAAGGAAAGGAAAGGAAAGGAAAGGAAAGGAGAGGAGAGGAAAGACACCAAAATGTGGTTTATGATGAAAGGAAAGATGAAAGGACATAGGACACAGACAGAAAAGACAGAGAAGGAAATAACAGCCGCTAATGGAAAAGAAAGGACGGACAGACAAAATGAGGAAATGATGAAGAAAAAGAGAAAGTGGAAAGAGAAGTGAAAGGCCATGAGTGGCTGCACCAAAGGCAGACAGAAAGCTGAGTTGTTAGAGCATGCAGACAGATCACTGTCAAGGGCTCAAGGGCACTTCTGGATTAAACTCCATCTCTCACCTCTCATATTTCTGTCTCTCTACCCTGAACTGTCTCTCTCACATTCAGCTTATCTGACTGCAGCACATTATACTCAGCTGATCAGTACTACACTGCTTGTCTATGGGAAGATCTTAGCCTGAATTGATTCTAATGAGACATTTTTATCAGTAGCAGCAGTAGCAGTAGCAGTAGCAGTAGTAATAGTAGCATCCTTGTTTCATAGTTTTAGTATACCATGATGGTCTAAATGCTGTTTGAGAGACTTTTCCATCCTGACAGAATAAAACTCTGAGATACTGAACACAGAATTTAAAGATATTGCATATATCAGCAAAATATAGGAGTAGGCCTTCAAGAACCCATACTGGTTGAACCCTGGTCTAGTTATACCCTTCTCTGGCCCTATGTGTGGGCTGCTTGGCTTTGCCCACACCCTCCCACCTGCTTGTTGAAGCCGGTGTCCTGCCCCTCACTGGGGGAGGTGGCACAGCTGGCAGTGGCAGATTTGGTGTGGCAGTGTTCCCGACTGCAGTAGCGGTCGCAGGAGTAGTAGCGCTGCTTGTCCACCGACGAGTGGTGGTGCCTCCTCTCGTGGGAGCGTCCGCGGTCGCGCTCCCTGGAGGCGGCGGGGTCGGATACCGGGTCTCCTGGTGCACCTGTAAAGGATGAGAACGCCACAGGGAGGGCCGTGACTTTGCCTTTAATGTTGAAAACGGTGATGTTGTTGTTGAACATCAGCAGATGTGGACAGACTGTATCTGTTGTACCGCCATTGGTGCTGATCCGGGTACTTCATTCAGGATCAGTACAGACTCAGGTTATCAAACAATCAGCTTCCCGATAGCGATACTTTAATAAGAAAGTTTTATGGCAAGAAAAAAAAATGTCTGCAGTTATGTGAAATGTATGTAGCAGCTGTTTAGAAGAGAAGCCTTGTAGTGATGGGCGGATGGGCGATTCTTTTCACAGAATCGGTTCCTTTGAGATGATACATGTAAATGTATCAAACCTTTCGAACTGTACGAGTTTTGGTACTTTCTGCAAAACAGGGCATCAGTTTCTCCATGACACTCTGTTATAGCACATGCACATTCGACAGCTAGTGCTGCCCACCCCACAAAACTTCTCTTCAATGCATTACCATTCAGTGCATTAAAATATTCATTTTAATGAATGTAATGAAGGTAAGCCCAACATGATGTTACAGAAATGTGATCTGACTGCATCGATTGGTCGTTCCTCCTTGGCAAGTAGCAGACGTCTCAGTTTGAGAGAATGGTTCATTTGATCTTGCTCAGTGAGTAGCTGCCAGCCTGTCCAGACTCACTGACGTCCCTCTTCAAGACGATTCCCGCTCTTTCCTTGGTTATCCTGCTTCCTATATTTTGAGCGACTGCACCATCGTTGCAGGCAGCGTGAGCAGTACCCTACGATAACAGTGAGTGGGCGTGGGCAGTATGAGCGGAAAAAGTTGGGGATTCATGAGCACTCGGCACGTTCAACAGGCTGACCCAGTACACACCGGACACTAAGAAGAGTCGTTCAAAATTCATTCATTTTTACCCATCACTAAGGCCTTGGCTTTCTTCTAAGCCACAGACTCTGCAGGCTAAATGCTATTTGGCTTCACTGGACTGCTCTGTTAACCTATTTTACATAACTGTTCTATTCTGATCTAATAGCTTTTTTATGCTTTTTTTTAACCTACTCTGAATAAAGTGTTCCTACCTTTTAACCTAGTTATAAATAAGCTGATTTTTTACTTGTTGACTTATTCTGAATAAAATGTTTTCATTCGTCAGCATGTTCTGAATAACCTGTTTTTGATCAATTTCACCATCAATAAGCTGTATTTGACCAGTGCAACTGCCTATTGCCTATTTGCTATTCCATTATTGTCAAATATGTTGATATGTAAGTTTACGAGAACAAATCCTAAGACAACCACCACCCATCAGAATGTACAGAATCACTACTCTACCATAACACTGTTGTATTCCAATTTTTAGATGTTTCTAACAGCTTTCCTTTGAACTATCTGTTAGGTACTGTGGGCATTAAAAGCATTTACTCCTCTTAAATTGATTTGACTTGAAGAGCACTTATGGCTACTGTATATAAATGGACATTGGCTGGGTTTACTTAGGGGCATATATTTGTCATATGGAGCACATAGACAGTGCCAGACATAGAACCAGTAACTTTAGACTCATAGGCATACTCCTTAAACCTGTTGCTTGAATACTTTCTACTAGAATTAAATTGATATATCAGATTGCAGTGGTCTTTCTAATTCTTCTTCTTCGTCTTCTTCTTATCACCCAACCTGGCAAGTATACATTCTATAGAAATATTTGTATCTTTTTTGGCTTGGAAATGGCCAAATTCAGAGATTAAATATCAGATGTATATATTTGCTAACAGCATCTTTAATCCCAAAATACAGCTTGTAGCATTAGCCCTGAAAAGGCCATCAGGCCTTATCAGACAAGCCATACTTTCTGCATGGTGACAGCTATATGATCAAAAGGGCTGTTTGGATCCCCACAGTCAGAACAGAGGATTCCTCAGCACTCAGACCAAAGAGGCATTTTTTCCCCTTTTATCTCCACTGACATTTTTTTTTGTCTCCACAGCTTTGCCCTGCCGAGAGGCTGTCCATAAATTAACGGGTCGTTGGCTGTTCATGTCTGTCAGTCTCTTTTATCTGAGTAATAAAGAGCAGCTGTATGGGGCTGCAGTCTCACACCCAGACCCACTGAGACCAGCGCTGATCTCTATCACAGATGAGACCCTGTGGGGGGCGGGGGACTCACAGGCTTTAACATTAATACCACATTCATTCTCCACAAAGGCTAGGCTGAGGAAGTAGTTACCTTGTTTCGTAATTGATAATGAGGCTATGGGTGCAAAGTACTGCAGAACGTCTGGACAGTAAACAGTATATTAAAGCCTGAAGACTCTGGAGCAACTTGCCAAGAGGATGTCAGGCTGATTCAATTGCTATCATGTTTTACAACGTTTCTTAAAAATCTTTTATTTTTCTGGACTTGCCTTCATGTAATGATCTTGTGTTGCTCTTACTATGCTTGTGCTGCCTTTGCTTTCAGTTTTATCTGTTTTTGTACTCCTTTGCAAAGGGCTTTGTTTTGTGCTGTATAAATCAAGATAATTTTATTTTACTTTATTTCCAAAACACACCATAAATCAGTTTTGGTGGAAAAAAACAAAATCTGTAAATGTGGTATCAATTTGTTGATCAAAGATGTATGGAACCAACTATCATGTAAAAATAGATTAATTTAGGGCTACCAGTTGTTTCACAGAAAGGGGATGTCCCCATTTAAAGTGAAAGAACTGAGCAAAACTCTTTGGGACAGTCCTAAATGTGGTGGAAATATCAAACAAATGGGACTTTTCTGTCAGCTGTGTTAGCTGTGTTGGTGTATGTTTTGCTGCTGACTAACCAGCAGTGCTGGGAGGTTGTCCACCCAGGGATCTATCCAAAGATCTCTGCTTCTTTTCTCTATCTCTGTCCTTATCTCTGTCTCTGTCCCTGTCTCTGCGGTGGTGGCAGCGGTGGTGGTGGTGGTGGTGGTGCGGTCTGTCCTGGCTGGGTTTCTCCAGAGTGTAGTCCTTCAGGTTGACCTCCTGGGGGCGCTGCGGAGCCACAGTAGAAGCTGAGCGCTTCATAGGGCTGGCATCAGGGACAGGCTGTGAGAACAGAGAGGTTTACTGAGACTCTTACAAGGATGACTCCATCCGACAACAATTCCATGCCCAAAGTAACTTGACTGCTAACTGGGTATCAGAAAAAACAATCGATTTGTTTTATTTATAGCAATTTTCATGCATCAGGCGATCTGTATTTGACAAGCTTCAAATTTGTTCATAAACAGTTATATTGAAGACATCAATTAGGCAGCATCAAATATATTTGCCTAAAAACATTGTATACAAGTTAAACAGAAAAATGTAATCACGCCACTGCATAATGATGTGTGCTTTCCTACACTGAATAAAGGTATTGACAAAAGAAAAACTTATTAAAAATTGTTGTAGAACCAGATATTAATTGTGTTGGAACAGGTATTAAAAAAATTCTCATAATACCCAGCCACACAGCCCCACTTCAGCAAACAGAGAACTGTTCTTTTCTAATGACTACAGGGCCAAATACAACAACAAAGGGGAATTGTGGAATTAAAAAGCTATTGTCAGCTATTCAGAGCACTATAGCAGCAGGGACACCTGGCCAGCTTAAACCCACATCTCCGACTTAATAACCTCATTTTTTTCTTTGCTATAGAAAGATGAAAGAACAGATGTCCCATCAGCAAACATTGGTGTCGGTTCACTAAACCCAAAGTCCCTGCGCCTAATATCACTTATCACCAAAACTTCAAAACCGCTGACAAAGTGGAGTCATGATTGTTGAAAGACAGGATATTAGTATTTGTTATGTTATAACAATGTCATAAATTATTAGATCTTTGCACTTAATTATGATAACCAAAAACTTCAAAATCAAATGTAGAACTCAGAAACATATATTTGACCTGGAACTTATATTCCTATCTTTTTCCATTGAATGGATCAGTTCTGACCAAAATCTGGAACTGCTTCACTGTAGAGCTACTTCTCTCTTGCTCACTTAAGCAATATTTGTTTTAAAATAAATACTTTAGGTACTTTTTGGGGTTTATTTTGTAGTAGGGGTTAATTTTGACAACTTAGGTCTGGGCGAGCAAAGCTGCGCCCAGGCAAGTAAGATGTTAGTACATAGTGTCTATAGTGATATTTTGCTCAGAAAATGTTGTGATGAAAAATTATGGGAAAATGGGTCCAGGTTCAAAAAAGCTAAAGTCCTTAAAGGTATAGTAACCACTGTGCTTTGCCATATCCATAGATTCAAACCTGTCATATGTATACTGTGCACCTAAATAGAGTTAAGCAAGCTGGACTGGGTCTTTTAACAGCACCATGTCAAACCACAAGCATGTAATTATCAGTATATGTCAACAGGTACATACAGTTAGCAGGGTCCCTGGAGAGTGGCGTGAATGACTCCGCTGTCAGGAAGGAGCAGGATACAGGCCAGAGATATGGAAGGAAAGAAGGAAGGAAGGAGGAGTCAGAAGGGGGAGAAAGAGAGAGAAAGGTGATATTTGAGCAGTAATAAAATGTGTAAAAAGAGGACCAGAGTCTGATGAGCAAATCACAACTGAATCATCGTCCTGTAAAATGTCTGTGAAGATTCTCAGTCATCCAGGTCATCGTACTTGTAAGTGCTATACAAAGGCAACTGAACTTGCTTGAGGCTCTAGAAGACGTTTCGCCTCTCATCCAAAAGGCCTCTTCAGTTCTAACTGACTGGCGGGGAGTTCCAGGCATTTAACCTCTTGCAGGGTCAAGTTTTCTGCACGTCCTTTCATACAACCGTACAAGTCAAAGGGCGTTCTTCCCAAAGTGTGTAACAATATGTCTGTGAGGATTCTCATTCATCCAGGTCAAGGTACTTCTACGTGCTATACAAAGGCAACTGGACTTGCTTGAGGTTCTAGAAGACGTTTAGTCTCTCATCCGAAAGGCTTTTTCAGTTCTAACTGACCCCACAAGATGTTAAATGCCTGGGACTGCTCACCAGTCAGTTAGAACTGAAGAAGACTTTCGGATGAGAGGCAAAATGTCTTCAATAACCTCAAGCAAGTCCAGTTGCCTTTGCATAGCACTTAGAAATCAACCTTTAAGGTCCATCAAATGCTTTCCGCTACTATTCAGTCAAAAGTCTAGGAAGGCAAATCTGTGACATCTACGACATTATCAATGATCTTTGCTTGACTCCTGTTGTGGGATCTGTATTACACCTTTCAACGCCTGGCAATAACACAGAATGACCCACTGCGACATGCAAGAGAGACATTCCTCTGATTGCATGTCTATTTCTGCCCGGCAACCCCTCTTTTTCTTTCAGCACATCCTGGTCTCTGTTTCTAGGACATTCAGAGATATCTCAGAGAACATACAGAATTCAGTCTTTATTTCTTCTGTGCTTGCCTGCCAAGTTTGTGATCTGGACAAGGGCCAACAAGGGAAAGCCCGGAAAATTAAAAAAAGGGTTCTGCACATATTAAAAGGTGATGAAACGGCAAAATCAGCATTGAATGCCCCATATCAGTCGGGTTAAAGGGATCGAGAGTGGGCTTAGCTTTCTGTGGGGGTTCATTGTGACTGGAATAGGAGGCCAGGGGCTGGTCTTAAGGTGACTGCAGACTGTGTGACAACAGCTATCTTACAAGATCACTCCATGCCACATTGTACGAGACGAGTCTCCTAAAATCTTGACTGCAGTACATGTCAGACTGGAAGATTGCAAGTTTGCGGCATGTCAGACTGTGTGATTGATCTGCCTGGCCAGTCGTGAAGAGGTCTCACTCCCTCTCTGTTCCATGTACAAAAAAATAAAACCCCTTTTTATAACCCCTTGAATTTTATTTTCCATGAAATTCATCGTTAATAACATTTAATATGCATGATGAAGATCAGGGGGCGGGGGAGGAGACCTGTTCCAATTGGCTGTTTGCAGACATGGATCGTAGCAGAAGTCACACTGTCCAATTGTGGACACAAATTTCTGACAGTGTCAGAAGTCTGACTCAGCCTGTCTTTGGTCGTAGTCCACCCGTATCACCTGTCGCTGAGCGAGCCACACAATGCATTCTAGGACCGCCGATTTGAGCCCAAGACGAAAGATTCTGTCACGTTTTGTCAACTTTCGTCTGTGACGGCGATATCATGGGAAAAAATGTACAGTCTGTAGGGGCCTTAGTGAGGTTTCCCATGTCACAGCTGAACAAAGAAGGATCTTGACGAAAGCAGGACTTGAGAGATATCAACTCCTGATCCTGGCAAACCTGAGCTCAAATGAAGCAATGCTAAAGTGATCTGCCAGGAGTGAAAAATAAACTGCTTGAAAATGGAGCCTATGAATTCAGACTGCCCGGTATGGATCCCATCATGGTCCAGCAACAGTACATAATTTCCAAAAGGCCAGCACTAATTGCATTGGCTAAAAGATTTCCTGCCCTCTGTTCCAAAAGGTGAGAAAAATAAGACAGCAAGCAAGTCAACAAGGCAACACCCCCACTCTGGATCCATCCATCCATTATTAATGCCCCACTCCAAATTCTCTTCCCTCTATAGTAACCCAATTACCCTTTCCCTTTCTCAGTGAATCTTGGGCCTGCAGCCATTTTGAGCCACTATCATCTTTTTGGTTGGCAGCAGGAGAAAAATGATACGGGACAAATAGCTGGCAGCTTGCCAGGGTCTAATCAGATTACTGTGGGCTTCTCCACTGCACTAAGAGTAGGATCAACAACAGCTCTTCCAATTGGACTGTCAAAGGAATGCACTTTAAATGCGCCAATCGATCAACATAAACATTACTCAGGAAATGAGGAGCTGATTATATTTCTCGGGACCTAGCGAAGGATTCATTTTGAGTTTTTCAGCTGCTTGTGCAGAGAATAGTGGAGGGAACTCGGCCCCTGCTGCTCTCTGCCTCTCAAAAATAGAGAGTTTCAACCTGTTCTGATGCACAGTACGAACACAAACTCTGAGGGCTATCATTTTGGTATAGTGGTACAGTTACAGCTCACTGATTAATGCCTGGAACTTTATTCATACAAAATATTCATGTCATCGTAGAAAATGAAATGAAAAAGAAGTTTTAGTACGATATGTACATTTCCTTAAGATGACATTTTGTTTGTAGTGCAACACTGAGAACAGCATTATTGAATGTGTCATGACAATTAATGACAAGTTAGGTAGAGAGCAGGGCTGTACCTGCAGCTCAGCGTTAAGTCGAGGCATGGAGGCAGCCCTGCCCTGGTTCTCCAGACCAGAGCCAGGCACTGGCATTGCACTGCTGGCACTGGTTTCCATCTTCCTCATCTCCACTGACTCCTGGACACACACACGCAAGCAAGCAGCAGGCCCATTATAACTGGGTTATCCATGATTGGAGTGAGTGAAACTACGGTGATTGTAGAAACTCCACCTATTATCACCATGGAAGTATTCAGTTAACACCAAAGTACAGTAGTAGCACAATGTGATTATGACTGGTATGTGGATGTACAGGGCAGCAGCCTCCAGTTGCTTGATGACTGTATGACTTCTATTGTATTGGTTGGTGTATGCATGCATACTGTTAATTCCCTTGTACAGGGCCACCTCAACAGTTCATACTGTACACAGTACACTTGCAAAACAAAAAACAAAACTACGCATGAACGAACACACTTGCAGAGCCTGGCTCTTACAGAGCTACTCCTCCCAAGCACCTAATTAACTTAAGCAACAAGCAACATGATACTTTACAGTTGTTGCCTAAAACCCTTTTAGCTGTGGTAAAATCACTGTGAAGCACTGCACTGACCAGCTTTTTATAAAACAACAGTAAAACACCATTGTACCAAAAAAGAAAGAATGTTTTCTTTGTAATAATAATGATACTTTATAATAATTACATGTTATTCGTCTGCCAAGGAGCATTGTTCCTCAACAGCAGTTCAATAATGTGAATCCAAAGATGGGAGCTGATATCCTAGCTGTGGCAGGAGACAGTTCAGTACCTGAACAAAAGTAGCATCTGGCGTGTCCTCTGATGGGCCCCTGGACAAGGTTCGCTTAGTCTTGGCTTGAGGTCCTTCCTTAGGCTTCTCCGTTACCCAAGAAGATGACGCCTTGATGTTGTGCTCATGACTTGGCCTGAGTGTTACAGCAACCACCAGGCACCATTTGAATCATTGGAAAATCTGACAGGTCAGGGATTATCAAACATTTTCACCGTCCGGACCACCAATGGACCCACGTAAAGGTGATTTTTTTTGTTGCTGCTGTTTTAGTACTGAATTGTACAACAGTCTACACTGTATGTAGTGGGATAACAGTGGTGAGAGTGAAACCAGTGATTACAATGTTCATTCTCATTTATCCTCTAATGGAGGTAATTTCTAGGGAAATAACCAAAATTACAGCAAAATTAAACTTTTTGATGGAGAGCCCCTGGAGGCCCCTCAAGCATCCCAGTTGTCTATATAAGGTACATTGCCAGTAAGCTTAGAATCAAGTCCATGCTCACTGACAAAATAACATGAACGAATTGGATACAAGGCCTGAGTTTACCCTACCAGACTCCAGATCAAGGTGGAACATTAGCACCAGACAAATGCTGGTCAAGACTGGCTGTAATGTTTGGCTACTCCTCTACTGTGGCAAGTAGCCAATCATCACACAAAGATCCAATTTTGGTCTGTGTAGTATAATCTGATGTAGGAAATCTAATCCTAAAGGAATACTCCAATGTTTTGGGCAAAACGCACTTTTTCCGACTTACCCAGACTGAGACAAGATATTCAATACCATTTTCACCTCTGTATGTCCACTGGTTCACTTTCTATGGGTAGCATTTCGTGTTAGCTTAGCAAAAAAGACTTGAAGTCTACGGGAGTCAAAAAGGAGTTATTAGCCTAGCTCCATCAAAGTGAAAAAATAAACCTTACAGCAACTCTGAAGCTGTCTCATTTACACAACGTATGTGTATTTGAAATACAAGTCTTGGAATTAAAAAAACAAACAAACAAAAAAAAAAAAACCCCAAAAAACTATAGCCACTTAACACAGACGGAAGGATATATGTGTTCAGCAGTTCAAAATTGTTTTAAGGTTTATTTTTTCACTTTGACAGAGCTAGGCTAATGACTCCTATAGACTTCAAGTCTTTATGCTAAGATAACACAAAATGCTACCCATAGGAACTGAACCAGTGGACGTACAGAAATGAAAATGTATTGAACATCTTGTCTCAGTCTGAGTAAGTTGGAAAAAGGGTATTTTGCTCAAAACGTTGGAGTATTCCTTTAACTCTCAGTCTCAATGCAGTAAACCTAGCCTTAGTTTTTAGTCTTCATGCTGTTCACCTTAAATTTACCATAAATCTAACCCAGTCTTAGTTTATGGGTTTGGTAAAGCTGATCTTAGGTTTCATCCTTATGCAGTAAACCTTAGTCTTTATTCTTAATTTGGTAAACCTGATGCTAGTTTTTAGGTAAGCTTAAGTTGGATGTGTAAGCCCAATCTTCAGTATTGATGCAGCAAACGCGGCATTAGTTTCAAGTCTTGATATGCTGAACTTACAGAGTGCCCCCGTTGTTGAGAGAGCTGGAACTGGGTCTGGTCTGGGGTTGGGACTTAGCATGGGACTTGGGCTGGGGCTGGAGAATGCTGGGAGGTTCCACACTGTTCAGCATCATAGGCAGGTCTTTCTCCTGCATGTGAGTCAGAGGCAGCAATGGCTTAAACAGAGCCCCGACCTTGCTCTGTGGAGGAGAGATGGATGGCAACATGCTGAAGACATTCAGAGGCAGCAGGCAGAATATTGTTGGACCTTGGTCTGACAGCGGCGGCTCAGCGGCCACTCAATGCAGCGAGACTTGGGCCAGAATATTCATTTTCTCATAGTCATGCTTATATGTAAATCTGTGTATGTATGTGTATGAGTTTGCTTGCATATGTGGGGGAATACACATGCATCTGTGCATGGTGTGCAAGATGGTAAATTACCACCAGCCACATGTTGCTAAATCTCTAGCTGTGGCTGACTCTACAGGCTACAGTACTTCTACTGGTAGAGCTTTTTAATTCTAAAAACGGTTTCGCTACTAGTTGCTGCTTGTGAAGGAGCTTGATAGATTTTGTAACCTGTGGATGTGGATGAAAAAGCATCTTCCCTTCCCACAGGTTGTGTATGCATGCATTCATCCATCCAGTAACTGTATGTTTCCATACGTGCAAGCATAAAAGTGTGTGGGCACACGTGTGCATGCAGGTTTGCACTGATGCATTCATGTGTGGTTGCTTCCGTGCATGTTTGTGAGGATATGTCATTGGGCGTGTGTGTGTGGGCAGTGTGCATGCATCTACGGTGTGTGTATTGTACCTGGGAACCTGCAGCGCTCTGCTGCTGCTGCTGCTGGAGCCTCCTGGCTCGGTTCTGCTTGTAGTAGTCGAAGATCATTAGGGCGGCATAAACCTTCCCTACTGTCAGCTCATTGGCTGAGGAGAGGAAAAGAGAGGACAGGAGAGAGGAGAGGAGAAGGAGGAAGGAAAGTAATTCTGCTGACTCATTCACCCCCCACCCCTCGACCCCCTATTCATCTCTATTTGCCTGTTTGTCTCCCTGGTGGTTCAGCTTTAAGAAAGGAGCTCCTCACAGTTAGTGGTTTTATTAATTTATACTAAGTAATTAAAATAGATTTTTAACGTAAACAAAAGATATATCATAACGAGATTGCCTGGAAATGCCTTTGTATAGTTCGGCAGTACACCTTTCCTACCAAAAGATGGCAGCAAAGGCAAAGCTCACAAATGCAACAATAATGCAAGGATATATACAGTACACACACACACACACACACACACACACACACACACACACACACAGAGAGGCTCAAAAGATTTGTGATGTTTGTTTCTCATTTTTCTACAAATTTATTAAAGATGCTGTGCATAAACATTTATAAGTTTAATTGCTGTTATGCTCTTTAGGCAGTAAAAACATGCTACCAAAAGATACACATGGCCAATGAGTGTTTGCAAGATACAGCATTGCCACATTATCTCTTAATGCTTTCAAACATTACAGAGTTACTCATCCTGATGGTCGGGATACAGTCAAACAACCCTATGTGTAAAAGTTGAAATGACTGACATAATGGGCCAAAAATATACAGAACAGATACATAGATTTGATTGACCAATAACTGAAAATATGTGGCCTGCCTGTCTGGGACTCTATAAACTGGGGATAAGAGTGGTCCCCACTTATGTTTTACTGTTTTTCCCCACCTGTCTGTATAAGAGTTTTTACAAGCATGTTATTGGTCTTTGGCCAAGCAGCAAAGTATGATATGTTACCATTTTCTCTGAAGAAGTTTTGTACAAACTGTGTGTAGTCTGCGCACTAAAAGTTGGCATACAAAAGAGGAAATTATTTGATTTCTAAGAACTGGTTTATATCTATGCTTTCCATTGCGCATGTTTCTCTTTATGAATCCCAATCAGCCTGTGTTGATTCCTACAATGTGTGTCATTCCATTCCTTTTGTGCAACTTAAAAGAGAAATTTCACAGTGTGAGAAACTGAAGTGTTTTTTGGGAAAAATCAAGGCAGCAGAAACCCTTAAAAAAATTAAATCAAAAGAATCAAAAAAAAGAAGTGAATTGCTGGGCGCTGGCAGGGCCAAGGGCACAACATAAAAGGGTATAAAAGCATAAAAGGGCACAGGTCCTCAGTAACCCTAGTTACTGGCATTATGCGAGAAAATGAGGGAGGGTGACACTGACACAGCAGCAGGAAGGTCAGACTGCTGCTGACAGCATAGGCATCCTAAATCTAACTTTTATTTGGGGAAAAATTAACACAAGCACATATTTGAAATTTCACTCATTTGGTTTGGGTACAAAAACAACAACAACAACAACAACAAAAACAAAACAAAACAAAACAAACAGAACAGACTTAAAGGTCCACTAAGTCATTTTCCCCAAATCTCTTCTTCACATTAAGCAGCACCCTGCTCTTGATCTCTACTGCGACACTAACCGGCATCGATGAAAAACGGCATGATCGTGCCTCACCGTTGCCCCCGCGAGCCCTGGAAGCCACACTGCGCTAATTTTTACTTTTTGGGCCTGACCGCTTCAGACCCTGCTGCATAATGATGGTCTTCCATTATTTTGTAAATCCAGATTAAAATGTGGCGGACCTGACGCGGAAACAGCACTAGCTAGGCACGGGAATCCGGACAGGATACACGGCAGCAGCTCCAGCCAATGATCCCAAAGCCCGCAACATGACAGAATAGACATGACAAGATTTTTATTCTCATTTTTCATATTCTGAGTATCAGACCACTGACCAGTGGCTGCAGAGGTCAGCATCACTTATGTGCCCTGTGTGCCATGAATGTGCATCACCATTGCGAGCTCTTTTAGTTCAGTTCAGTTTCAGTTTCAGTTTTATTGGTCATTTGTAGGCTAACACAGGATCAACGGTACAATGAAATGTGTTAGATGAGAAAAACAGGTCAGCTCAGCAATAAGAGCACTAGTCATAAGATAAATAAAAGAAGAAAATTTAAATAAAAATGGAGAGATTTAAATAAAAGTGGAATGAGAGATAAATAAAAAGAAAAAAAATATGTATATGTATATCTAAAACACTATATGCATATGTGAGATGAGGATTCTGTGTAAAAGTAAAGTGACATAACCCTGTGTCTTGATTCCAGGTACTTAATACGTTAGATCTGTAAGTGTAAAGATATTTTCTGGTTTAAAGGACACTACACTATTACATCTTTGTTCTCATAATATTATGATTTTTTGTAGTAAAATTACAACTTTTCTCGAAATATTACGACTTTTTTTCTAGTAAAATGATGACTTTATTCTAGAAATCTCAGATTTTTTTTTCTCAGCGTGGCCCTGATACTTGTACAAATACACGCTACATTGTGTAAATCAGACAGCTTCAGAGTTGCTGTAAGCTTTATTTTTTTACTTTAACGGTGCTAGGCTAAGGACTCCTGAAGACTTCAAGTCTTTATGCTAAGCTAACACAAAATGCTACCCATAGGAATTGAACCAGTGGACATACAGAGATGAAAATGGTATCGAACATCTTGTCTCAGTCTGGGTTAGTTGGAAAAAGGGTATTTTGCCCAAAACATTGGAGTATTCCTTTAACTAGGCAGCTTTTAGACTAAAGCAACAAATAAATGATTAAGGCTTATATGTGTCTCGGGGAAACTATAAGCAGAAGTCTGTGTAATTTGATATGGGGCATAAACATTTTTTTAACATGTCATGAGAGCATTTTACTTTATTTCAGCGCTTTGGCACTGGAGTGGCCGTTGGAGTGGCTGTGAAATTTGTTTTTTAGAAATCCCAGCTTTTGAGTGCAAAGTGACTTACACATCTTTCCAGCCCCGATTTGTGTGTACGCCACACTTATAAATGAGGGCGCTGATGTTAAGAGGGAGGTAAAACAAGTCCAGATGGCATCCAGATGGTGTCCAGTAAGATTGCATACTCCTGGCAATGATGTATGGTTCTTTCTCATTTTAAGACGATGATTGTGGGAGAGGTGTGAAGATAGTTAAACTTTCACAGGATTATAACATCCTTTTGTTAATTAAGTATGGCTTAGTTAAGAAAGTCCTTAGAAAACAATTTTTTCAAATGCTCGTTTGGCAGGTATGCAGGAGAGGTATACCATGATAAAAAAAAAAAAAAAAAAAAAAAACATTTTCCCCACAAGGATCATTAAAGTTTCATCCTTTTCTAGAAGAATATCTGTGATCATCGATTTTAGGAGATAAGGATATTTTTAACTTTGCGGCCTGGCCAGAAAGTGAAAAATCTTCAGGAGTGAAATGCTTTAGGCAGAGTGAACGGTGAAGTACTTACGTTTGTGTGGTGTCACCAAAAGGTCCATGGTCTTCTGGGACAGGTTGGGCCACACTGTGGACAACTCCTTCTTTAACTCAGCATCACAGAGACGCTGGGCCACCATGCCTGTAGATCCGCACAGACAGAATAAAACAATCTCCCAGCTGGTTAAGTCCAGATTTATGACAAGAGGCGAGCAAAGCAGTAATTGAGTCGTTCCTGAAGTGAGGCGCAAAAGTCCTCATTAAAAGTGCCAATTGAGGCGGTGAAGCCGGATGAGAGGATCTACCAGACCACACCCAGCACAGCACAAAGCCCTCTAATGAGTCCAAATGGGACCTATATTTACTCACTTCCAGCTCTGTGGAGAGAACAAAAAGCTAGCAGCTGGCTCCTGAACACATCTGTCACTGAATGTGTTTTTGCTCTTTTGTTTTAGTGGGGATGGATTTTTACATTTTGAGACAATGTGTTCCATTAAGCACAAAACCAGCAAGGGAAGAATATTGCAAAATCTGGCATTAGTTTTTAGTTTGCATCCAGGAAACTTTTTACCCCTTAAGCACCAAACCAAGTTTCTGATGTTTTGATGCTGTAAACTTAGTTTTTAGTTTTGATGGAACAGACATTCATTCTTATCTTAAAGTAGTACACCTAGTTTTCTGTCTTGATGATCCAAAAACTTTAGTCTAATCTTAGTTTTCTTGCAGTAAAACCCAACTGGATGTTTAAGGTAATACATTACATGAAGTGCATTGCAAAGCCTTACAAAGCACATTGGAAGCCCATTAAAAGTATCAATAAATGTTTCATACAATATAATCATTTGACAAAATTCAGATGTTTGCATGTTTATTATATCATGCACTTACAATGTGCTTATAATGCACTTATGATCCCTTATGAGTACCACTAAAGTAAAGTTGAAGTAATATTTTACTGGATATTTATTTGTTTCTTCAGATGTTGTGTGAGTTTCATGACGCTACAGATAAATCCACTGTATAACAGTTAAAATACATGGGAAACAGTGTGGAAAACATAGTGGGAGCTGTACACTGCTGGTGCTATTCTATTCTATTCTATTCTATCCTATTCTATTCTATTCTATTCTGTGATGATGCCAAGTATGTGTCTCTGACCTGAGGCCAGTTTTATCTCCAGGGCGGTGCGGATCAGAGCCATCAGGGTGGAGGTGAAGTGCACGGTGTTGTCATCGGCGATGGGCATGTTCATCTTGACTAACCGCTGAGGAGAGAACAAGTGGGGGA
>OMKZ01028292.1:17231-36533 GCA_900302535.1 Neoniphon sammara
TGCAATCGATATTCAGGCCAAAAACAAATTGCAAAATGGCTATTTTGTCAATATTGTGCAGCCCTAACAGACACACACACACACACACACACACACACACACACACACACACACACAAGTATCTGCTCTCTCTCTCTCTCTCTCTCTCTCTCTCTCTCTCACACACACACACACACACACACACACAGATGTATTTCTACTAATGGATAGACAGAGATGAGAGAGGATGAGAGGGAATGGACAGCAAAGACAGAACCACAAAGTGAAAAGCACACACAAAGTATTTCTCCCACAGAAAAGCAACAGAAGCTACACACACACTCACACACTGCTCCACAAAATGAAAACCTCAACTAGGGCATACCATTCACGGGAAATAGTGACATAAGGGAACAAGTTTTCTCCATAGACATACTATGACTGTTTATTATAATTGACACAGCTTACATCTTAAGAGACTGCAGGAAAAGTGTGAGTGTTATTTATTTATATATGCAGTAAAATGTCAAGAATCTTATATTTTCTACAGAGAAGTAAATAAACAATATGTGGTACCTATGTTTGAATATGTATCACTACTGTAGTTTCCTAGATAACATTAATATGTTACTTTACTTGGAGTTGGTCACAAAAAAACTACAGAACTATACACTAGGCTTCCTGAGTTAAAGGAATATGCCAATGTTTTGCCGACTTACCCAGACTGAGATAAGATGTTCAATATCATTGTCACCTCTTTACATCCACTGGTCCGGTTCCTAGGGGTAGCATTTCATGTTAGCTTAGCATAATGACTTGACGTCTACAGGAGTCATTAGCATAGCTCCATCAAAGTGAAAAAATAAATCTTACAGCAACTCTGAAGCTGTCTTACTTTCACAATGTTTCATGTGTATTTGAAATACAAATCTTGTAATTTAAAAAAACGTTTTAGGAGAAGTTAGATGGTTGGAACTATAACACGTATCCTTCTGTCTGTGTTCAGTGGTTATAGTTCCAACCATCTAACATCTAAAATTTCAAAAACATGTATTTCAAATACACATGATACATAGTGTACATAAGATAGTTTCAGAGTTGGTGTAAGGTTTATTTTTTCACTTTGACGGAGCTAGGCTAATGACTCCTCCTAGACTTCAAGTCTTTATGCTAAGCTAACACAAAATGCTACGCAGAGGAACTGAACCAGTGGATGCACAGAGGTGAAAGTGCTATCAAACATCTTGTCTCAGTCTGGGTAAGTTGGAAAAAAGGTATTTTGCCCAAAACAGAGTATTCCTTTAAGATGCACTTTGCTATTAGTAATGGGTGTTAGCCTACACAAGCAGCTATGCCCAAAGAAACAGGGTAAAGGAGAGGAATAAGAGGAAGGGGGCTTACACCAAAAATATCAGAGCACTAGCAAAACAAAGTGAAGAAACGAGGGAACACTGCAGAGCACAGAGCATTGGCTTGAGTTCACGCCAATGGGAGAAAGGTTGTCGAGCACAGTGGGGGAGGAAGGTGGAGGAAGTGGAGGGTCTACCTTGTAGGCGACTCTTGGTGGACATTTCTTTCCCAAACCTAAGGGTGGGGACATGTGGAGCAGCATCTGATACATATCGAGGTACTTGATACGGCCACTTCACAGGGTAGAAAATAAAAAAAAAACAAAAACAAAAACCCAAATAGATAAGGATGGGGAGTTAGAGAAGGAGGAGAGGAGCAAAGGGAAGAAATCAAGAAAAAAACAGAGAAGAATGAAAAGGAAAAGAACAAAAAACAGAAATCTGTGGTTATTTAGATTTCCCAGAGTGAGATGGGAGATGGATGCCATCCTCGGCCGCTGTGAAGGGGAGGAGGGCACGGGGATGCATCGCTGTGGAGCTCAGGATCCCTGAGAGGAAACATGGGATGGTAGAGAGTGAGTTCGGTGGTTGGGGGGAAGGAGAGGAAGGGAAGGTGGGGTTGACTCAATACACAGGATGCTGATGGGGGGAAGAGAAATGACAGCATCGTACCGGGGGATGTCTGCCTCAGCATGCTCACAGACATCCCACTAGTGTTTCAACCAGGTTGCACGGAGACAAAGGTTTCAATGCCAGCCCTGGCTTTTGTTTGGCTTGTTCATTCTTTCTTCAGCCTTCTTTTTTCTCTGGCTGACATCGTCCCAAAAAGATGGTATCTAAAGCCTCATAAGGTGCTTTGATCTGATTCAGATGTTTTCAAGAAGTTTTTTTTCCATGACTAAACATTTGAATGGGTCATAATGTTTAATCTGACGATACATAAAAATGGTACGAAGCAGAATGCTGTCTAAACATAACAGACAGCTGTACAAAGCAGGCATGGCAGGCGGCATGTTGGGAGAATGCCTTGGCTTTGAAAACTTTGTTTCCACTCCGGCATCATCAACCAAAGCCAGTCAGTCTGGAGGGGCGGGTGCTAGTGTATAGGCAAATCCATTGGTGCACAGCCATTCAGTTAAAAAAGTCTCTTGGCACAGAGGTACACAAAGCACCCTAGTGACGGAAATGTCTGGTGGTTGCAAACCTTGTATGCTACCCTATTAGGGCAGTTCTTCCCTAAGCCAAGGGGGGGTGAGATAACGCGTAACAAATTGTACATATCCTTATAGGAAATCCGTCCGCTGCGAAAAAGAACAAGCACATAAATAAACACAATGTTCAGGACAGCTTCAAAAGAACAGTGATCATCAGTGGGTTGACTGCATACAACAAAGTATAGGAACAAGGCCTCTGTGTGAGGCTTTGTTCAGTCACCATAGTCACAAACAGGGCAGATGGAGATAAGCTTAGGGGCGTCTATTCCATCCACTTTACTCTGTATGCTATTGTCCGAGGCCCAGCTACCCAGAGGGAGGCGTAAACATACCATGCGGCCGGGTCGTACTCAGCCCAAACCCGGATGAACTCATCGAGGTGATGAGGCCCCAGGATAGAGGAGTCTCTGGTAAGATACTCAAAGTTATCCATGATGACGGCCACAAACAGGTTCAGCATCTGGAACAGAGACAGAGAGGGTTAAGTCACAAAGCAGCTGCAAAGCTTCTTTTTTTTGTCATTTTGAAATGTCAGATGCAGGGCATTTACCTCTCTAAGACAATTTAGACTGTGCCAAGTAACTGACAATAACAGAAATGTAGGCTATAATAAACTGCTTTTCCAATATTATCTTGTTACTGTCTCAACTTTCTAGTAGTGGTTGTTAGAACTGTGCAAAAAATTTAAAAATTATGCAAAAAGTCACCTGATTTATTAATATGTTGTCTATTTTATTAGTCTGTGCAGGTGTTTTGTTGTAGGTTGTATTTTAAGCTCTATTTTAAGCTCTATTTTCAGATAATCAGGTAAAGTTGTAGAGACTGCTGCATATTGTGATACAAATCATATTGTGACCCATGTATCATGATACATATTGTATCATGAAGTCCTAGCCAATATCAAGCTATACTCATTATATTGTTCCTGTCCCTGTGACAATACAAAAATCACACACATAAATTAAATGGAGATTGATGTTTTCAAATGTTCTGTTTGACCCAGTTTGTGTATAAATTTAAAAATTCATAACTAATTAATCTTAACAAATCCAATGCATCTGAGCACTGGCTTCCCTGCAAAGCCAAAGTGACTGGACAGTCTGAATTAATCAACTACCAACAGTTAGAGCAGCTACGGTAAATTGTGTCATGAAACTGACCAGAAAGGAGCACAGGAAGATAAAGGAGACAAAGTAGAAGTAGGCAAAATCACTGCCACATTCCTTCCCCTGGGCTCCCGATCTCTTGTCACAGGGTCGGCAACTCAAACATGACAGCATGATCTCGTGCCACGCCTCGCCAGTAGCACTCCTGAAACAGAAACACCAACAGACAGACAGACAGGCAGGCAGGACAGTCAGAGTCCCAGATTAGCTAAGAAACTATGGAGGCCTTGCAGGTGATGTAACATGCACACAGGCAGCCATGTTGGAAATTGTCATCTTGCTAACAACAGCTGATAACATTCTGAAACTAATGACTTGGTCATATCAACAGTATAGAATAAACAATGTTCATTTCTTTACTGATTTTGACTGGGAACTGATTTGTGTTGAGATGATGTCAAATTGTTAACCAGCTAACCATAGTATCTGGTCAGCTGTCTTGTTGTGAAGACAACTGATTTGCACGATGGCTAATGTTAAGCGGCTTGTAGCTAACAGTGGCTAGGAGCTGCATGTTAACGTCAACATTTGCTAGGTTAGCTTGCTGGTTGACAGCTGTCTAAAACTGATGAGACACCATCAAGGGTGTTTTTATTTTGGGGGGCAAATTCACAGCAAAATTTGCTGGAAATGGGAAATGAGTATGAGTGATTGGGCAATGGGCAAAGGGCAATGCTAACAAATTTGACAGTTGGAAAAGGATGAACTGGCAGAGACTGCTGCCATCACTGTCATTTTGGTCACTGCTGTTCTGCTGAAAAGGTAATATTTTAACAAGTGTTTTTTGTTTTTGTTTTGTTTTAATCTGCTACACTTTCTTAAAGTGTTTTATAGGCTCATGTAGTTTAACTGACAATAAAGAATAACTTCTTTTATAACCTTTACTTCTAGCAGCCAACAGCTAGTTAGCTTAAATGTATAAAAACAACTATTCCTATTATAACAGTTTTTACCACTTTGCAGTGTCTGCCATTGTCATTTGAAGTCTTTGTGGTAGAGGCAGGTCACCTGACCAGTGAAAAATTGGTGAAAAACTGAAAAATTGTCTTCATTGAGAGCATATTGCCAGCAAAAATTGCCCTCAAGTTTCCCAAAAAATTGCTGGTATATCATCAAGATGTTGGTTGGTATGTCCTTTGAATAAGACCACACCACAGAAGGCTAAATTCAATTAGATGTAAGAGAAATGCGAGGAACAGGTGAAGAGATGGAATGTTGGAAAATTGTTTTGATGATTTAATGCACTGAATCCTTCCTTAAATTTTACATGGGAAGACGCATAGTGGAGCTAACTTGGCGTATCTGGCTGAGATGTTTGCTATGACTTTGAGAACCTCGGGGCTCAAAGCAAACTGTACAATAGCAGCAAGCCATAAACTGGGTCGACTGATGGTCAGTGGCGCTGTTCAAAATCTACAGTACCATTTGGCTTTGAAAGACCAGTTTGTCCATTTCCCAAATGGGACTGAGCAGTGGAAGGATACTGCCAGTGATGTTTAGAGGCTTTGGAACTTTCTGAAATTGCCTCAGCATCATCACCAGAAAACAAGAACATAAAATAGCAGCCTAGGGGCCCGGAAATGACTTTCACACTTACAGACAAACTCTTATTGCAGTGTGTGATGCAAGAGATTTACCAAGGCTGATGTAGCTGCCTACAGCCACCTGACAGATGTAGGTGTGTTTGAGTGAGTTTATAGCACATCTAGCATGAGATGCTGCTTTTCCAATGCCTTTACCTCATGCACCTCTTTTCAGGTATGTCATATGTAAATTAATACAAATGTATTCAATTCCAATTTAACAACAAACTTGTTTAATAAAGACACAATTTGTCCACATCCAATTTTCCGCTGGACCGCCATGACTGCAGTGGCTATGGATGCTAGGAGAGTTATGATGAGCCTTTATGTACCAGAATACTTCTGTATGGAGTTCTGGGAAGACATTTCACTGTTTGCAACAACTTGTTACTGCTTCCTGTTACAACCACAGCAATCCTCTTGAGGCCAGATCAAACTGAACACTCACTGAGCACTGACTGACTGGCAGAGCGGGATGGGCATTCAAGAAATCTCTCCACTCCGCACTATTCACTAATTCAATGGGAGCATAAACATGAGGCATGATCAGACTATATAATAGGAGCCTGGAGAGAAAAACCAGAGAATGCTGCAGAATGAATGAGAGTTCACTTGCCCAAACATTGTTACTGGCCTTCAAAAAAGGTTATATGTCTCTATCCCTTCAATATTCTATTCATTGCTCACTCAACAATTGTTTTTTTATCTTTTCGTGGGCTAGTTAAAGCTGCCACCAGTAGAATTTGAAATAGTTGACGCTCCCAAACAGATCACAGTAAAGCTTGTTATACCTGAAAAGCAGCATGAGAGCCTGAAGGAAAGTGCGGAAGTTGTTGTGGTGATTGATGGCCGTGTCCTCATTCAGTTCAATGTTGCCAAACACCTAGGGGAAAAGACACAATGAGGTAAAGGGATGTTTATTGTCTAATTACTAGGCAATAAATGTTTTTCATGCTCACGTCATTCCATTTTAATAATGCACTACTGTAGGACTACTGTAGCCTACAGAACCAAATTAGAGAAACATCACCCACCTGCATCCCAATGATGGCATAAATGAAGAACAGCATAGCAATCAGCAGGCAAACATAGGGCAAGGCCTATAGGGAACAGTCGGAAACCAAAACACAAGTAATTATTCATTCAGAATCATTTCAGTCCAGGGTGTTTGTATGTATGTTGTTATGTGTGTGAGTGCCAAAATCCAAGTTTGTGTCCATACACGTGTGTATTTGCATGCTAAGCATTGCGTATATAGACATGTGCATACATGCAGTATGTGTGGGTGGGCGTTTCTAAGTGTGTGTGTGTGAGTGAGTACCTTAAAGGACTGGACAAAAGTCCAGAGCAGGATTCGGATGGTATAGCCCTGCCTCAGCAGCTTGATGAGCCGAGCAGCTCTGAAGAGTCTCAGGAAGCTCAGGTTTAACAGTCTGTCCTGTTAGAGACAGACAGGACATCAAGCACTTAGCAATCGACTGCCCCATCAATCACAACCTTATACACATCTGATCATTTTAAATGCCAATGTCAGTGGGATTTGTTGCCACTTGATATCACAATGGTGACATACTGACCCCCTTTAACATGCATCATGGGTAATTGGATTGTAATCTGATCCGATCCTATCACTACAACCAGATGCATTTGGACACAATATTAACCAAGTGTAAATGCAGTGCATCTCTAATCCACATATAGCTATATAAATGGAAGCAGAACACAAAAAAAAAACACGAGTTGGGCAACTTGGATAAGAAACATCCTTGTCTAAAACAGGGTAGTCATGGATGGGGAACAAGCAAAACAATTTTAAAGGCTTACAAAAGTAAGTGACATGCACAGCAATCTGTATTTCGGTGGAAGAAAGTGAAATCAGATTTCCGTGTGCATACTGGAAATGCTTATTATAGTCAGGTGATCCAGCTGTATCATATCTACACAGTCCAGGCTCCACACACATGTAATTACAATGGTTTCCAATCTGGTCCTCAGTACTTTTCATTCTGGCTATCTAATCTGGGATGCAAGATAAATGCAATTAACTACCTGATAGGAGGAAAAAAACAGTAACACTCTGGGTGTAAAGTAGCAGGAATGAGGACCACAATGTTCACGTTATGCATAAAGGGGGCTATTCTTATCACATCTTGACTTATTAGCGACTCTTTCATTGTTTGTTTACTCATCATTCTAGAGCAGGGATGGGCAACCATTTGCTATGGAGGGCCTAAAGTCTACAAGTTTTGCTTTTAAACGAAACACTACTGCAGTTTATCACTAGGGATGTCACGATACCACTTTTTCATGTCCGATACCGATACCGCAACAATGAGTATCTGCCGATAAGGATATCAATCCGATACTGTTATAGTTATAAATAATACTCTATGGCTGCACTTTGCTTAACCTACCCATAGAAACATGCTCAAACTGTGCAACAAATATTATACTTCTCTATACTTCAGTCACTTTCTCTGTTATCACCTTTGCTATGTTGCACTCTGGAGGGAGTTTCTCACGCTTCTGAATTGTTTCCAGCAGTGTTTGTTGTTGTGGCACACTTTTCTTCTTGGTGCTCATTGCCTGTATAAATTCGGCATACTCTTTTCCGTGATGTTTCTGCAGGTGTTTAATTAAGCTCATGGTGTTGAAGTTTCCAATGCTGGTCCCACCCCTTGCACTGCATAAATTGCACTTGGCTGTTTTGCTTTTTTTCTTCCTTTAGCTTAAAATAACTCCACACAGCTGACATGATGCCAGAGCTGCTGACAGGTCTCACTCACGTGTGGCTTGCATCACGTGACATATGCTGCTCATCTGTGTTGTGACACTTTTCTCTTTACGGCGTAGTGCTCCAAGTGTAGTTAAGCATTTATGTGATAGTTTAGGCTAATAAATGAGATCGAATTATATTTTTTTCCCTCCCCGATATCCGATCCAGTGATTTTCGGACTGATACTGATACTGAATATCGGATCGGCGCATCCCTACTTATCACACTGGTTTATATACAAAATATAGAAATGAATGCAGGCAAATGATGGGATTATGCTCCAAATGATGTAACTACAGCCAAAACAACTGAGCACATTTGGAGTGCGACCATAAATTTGAAACAGTGCAGATGGTGCTGCAGTGCCTTTATCCATGACTGACAGAACAAAGACAAACCGGAACTACTAGCTAATTTGAGTTTTCAGATGCACAGTTAAGTCAAGTCAAGTTTCCCTTCATCACAAGCATGCCTCAAAGGATTTTATAATCCTCATGAGAAGCACAAAAATCATGAATGCTGAGGTAAACAAGATTAGGGTTACATGGAACTGAGACTGTAAAATGAGCGATAGATCAATATTTTTAGTTCTGATGGCTTAAGAAAGTTCTCAGAAGCTTATTTTGCATCTTCAAGTCAAACTGCTCAAGAACATACCTTATGTGAATACACCCCAAGTATTCCATCTTTAATATCTTTGGTAGAAGCGCTTACCTTCATCACAAAGCCACATGTGTGTGGCTTCAGTGTGTCTAATCACACAGAAAGCTTGAACCAAGTCAGTTAAATCCACTGCTGTACTGTTTGGTTGGAATGAAATGGCCTTACACAGCACACAGTCACCTAACGCTGCTCTGAAACTCCTTTTCAACTCAAAGTGAAAAAAATTCTCACCCTATGACCCAGGCCCATAAAAACATACTGAGATGACCCATATACTACACTGTATCCTGGTTCACGTTTTAACAATCATTCTCTAGAGAGCAGGAGAGGGTAAATACCTCAATGTGTGAGTTAAAAGCAGAGAATCGCAATGGAAAGTCACTCACCGTAGTCTAGGGGCGATTTGGACCATGGAGGATGGCAACACCGTTGAGGACAATCAACAAGACGATAATGCAGAGAGAGAGAGAGAGAGACAAAGACAGAGACATAGACAGAGAAAGAGACCAATAAAGAGAAAGAGAGACCAAAGTAGAGCAGAGCACAGGAAGGGAGTAAGGAAGAAACCAGGAGAGGCGAGAAAACTAACAGTCATATTGCACAACATAAACTGATTCAGCTCAACAAGTACACACATGTAAATCAGTCAGGCTACTGCACAGTGGAACATTGATACAGGAAGCTGCACTGTAAAAATCAGCCTTGACTAGATAAAGAAAACAGCATCAAACAACAGAAATAGCACAACAGCATGCTGCTTTGCTCTACATCGCATAGAAAAGATAGCCCTGATTACTCTCTAAGCTGGATTCAAGGAAGGCGTCCATCCTCAGATCCTATATCAGGCCTTGAGGATAGATCGATGCTATCAACACAAGCCTCTTTCACAATCCTCTCCGACTCTCCCAGCTTCCCCTGTCTCCTCGTCTAAGCTATCAGGGTCTCTGGACCACTTCCAAGTCGACGTCTTTGCTGATACGGCTAGTTAGCAGTTCCGCACAAAGCTTGGTGTACAGGCTGCTTTGTGTGTCACTGTCATTGCCCTAACTCATTATCATGAACACATGGTAGAATGGACACAATGCATTGTGCTTTGTGGAGGTGAAGTTAGAGTGTGTGTGAGGGGGAGGGTGCTCTTACATTGATTTCAGTGACCAGGATGTCAGTGATGCTCCCCAATACTGTCACAAAGTCAAACACATTCCAGGCATCCTTCAGGTAATTCTGAGGAAAATATCAGTTCAGAATCAGTTGTTGTCAATTAATCAATACAGTAATTTGTGGTCGTTTAGTTGTACCCACCAGTGGACCAAAAGCAATGATCTTAAGGATACACTCCAGAGAGAAGAGGGCAGTGAAGATGATGTTGAGGTTCTTCAGCATTGCCTCGTAGAAGTCAGGAGCCCCATGGAACTGGATGACATGTGAAAAGACCTATTTATTAGCCTCATCTTAAATACCAAGTGGAAACTAAACCAACTTGAGGAGGGGTGTGCCTACATATTGTGGCTTTAACAATCAGTGCTAAGAAATGCAGTAGTTATTCTAAATAATGCTGTCTGGCTACTATAAAGTCCAAAGACTAAAGGCTAAAAACAAAACCTAGTAACTGTACCAGAAGAAGAAGAAGAAATTCCTGTTAACCTATAAGCAGGAAGGAATGTAAAATGATATGTGATTGATATGTGGTTTAATTAAAGTTACTCATTACTTTCTATAAACTTTTATCGCATTACATAGCTAATTATTCTCTCTAAAAAGTAATTAGATTACTAATTCTGTTACTTTCAATACTGTTACTTTCAAAAATGTATGAATGCTGATCCATGATCAGTTTGCATATTTTTTTTTATATAAAAATCTGATTTTAGATCAGCACTTTTAATACATCTCTGATGATGTAAACAGATTATGATCATAGCTGATCATTTTATGGGGGAATTGGCGACAGTCAATTGGTCTGCACACTGTATTAAGCTCCCACCAGTTTGCAGACCTTCTTTCTTTCTGTTGTCTGCTACAGTTTTTTGTCCTGCATCTGTAAATAAATGATTCTGCTGGATATGCACACAACTAGTCCATTTTGGAATTGGCAACAGTATCAATTTGTAAATCCTAGGAAAACTTGTAAATCACCTCACATAATGTTATATTCTCCCCACTGAAATTAGCTATCTTTCACAAATAACATGCTTGGAAAGACTCAACAAATTTTGTTTCTCAATTACCTTGAAACATCTCCCTGGCTATCAACTTCTGTCACCACATCAACAGAAGTGTAACGGTCCAACCCCTAGCACTAGCCAATATCAACAAAAGCAGCTACAAGTGATTTGATCAGTAGGCTGTAATTGATGGAGGTCATTTGTGAATTGTTAAATTTGCAATAATACCTCAGCTGAAGTCCTACGCTTAAGTAACGCAAGTAATTAAATTTTTATTAGAACAGTTACTGTAATGTGATTACTGAAAATTAAAATGTAATCCCTTATATTACTTTGTTCTGGGGAAAGTAATCTAAATACAGTACTCCCAACACTGGTGATTGTCAGTGAGAGAGGAGTTCAAGAGGGGTTTCATGTTCTCAAAGAAGAGCGGAGTTAACTACCCAGTTAGCCCAAGGACTGAAATAGTGATAAGGGTTAACATGATTGCTAGGTTCAATGCTATATTACCTCAAATACCTCAAAAATTATTATTGAATTAGGAATTCAAATTTGCTAACCAAATTTTCTTTGCTTTTATGTGAATTTTAACTTAAAAACGTTTGAATCAAGGAAGCACAGCATAACACCTGAACTCGAGTATTACGTGGAATTGAGGCTGTATAAATGAGTAACAGATCAATATTTTTAGTGATGATAGGTTAATAGTCAAACTACCATATGTGAATGCAGCCAAAACACTCGGTCTATAATATATTAGGTAGAAACGCTTACCTTCATCATGAGTACCACGGTGTTGAGGGCAATCATGATCATGATGGAGTACTCAAATGGAGCTGAAACCACAAACTTCCACATCTTGTACTGGAAGGACTGGGTGTTCTCTGGCATATAGCGAGTCAGAGGCTTGGCATTGATGGCAAAGTCGATACAAGCCCGCTGCAATAAGCATAAATGCAGCATTCAATTCACCAGCTTCATAATTTCTCAGTACACTCTCAGTACACAGGTCTTGACTGGATGGATGGATGGATGGATGAAGGGATAGATGGATAGATAGCTGGTACCAAAGGGGACCTACTCAAATTCTACAACTACATCTTGACAGTGACACTGAGTGCAGTTTTCCATGATAGTAATAGCAGGATCTCTGTTAACATGTACCAGGTCTTGTTTTGGCTTTAGCATGAACTAGAGGTCTTCACGGGTCCACCCGAACCCGAGGACTTGAGGCCCAAACTGGGAACCTTACGAGTTCGGAATCAATGTTTTATATGGTCAGTTGAGTCCGGTTCGGGTCCCATTCTATTCTATTATAGTTATTATCGTTATTATAGTTCAAAAAGGGCAAACAGTTGAAGTTATCTTTATTATGCTAGATGCAACAAAACTTATTCGAAATGAGTCGCGTTTATTATCCTTCACCGTGACAGCAAGTGGACTTTTAAGGTGAAATAGTGAGTGGATTAGCCATGCTGTCTCAGTCAGCAAAAGAGGAATAACAGAAAACTGTCCTTACCAACTGTCTTGGTAAGGAGGATGGATTATATGCATCACTGCCATATGCACAGCAGAGAAAGCTACTAACGTTAAGTTAGGTAGTAAGACACAAAGTTTTGTTTGGACAACTTATTAATTAATGTTATCTTGTTAATAGCAATCAGCTGTGAAATTGGCGCAGATCAGGTCTGTCTCTCCCAGCTGGGTTCAGGTTGGTCATTTCTTGGTTCTGCATGGGTCCAGGACCAGCTTTCAAATAACAGATAGGTCTGGCTGGGTTCCGCGTAGTACATTTCGTAGTGGATTCGGGTATGAATTTTTGGACCCCTGAAGATCTCTAGTGTGAATAACTGATCTATAATATACTGTGGATAGCTGACATACTGTAATAATAAACTACCCGCTACAGCTGAGGCCACCGGAATTGGATCAGCCACCATATTGGTACTCCCAAACGAAGCTGAGGATGCACAGTGTACACTCCAAAGACCCCATTCACCAAAGGGAGTTGGAAAACAATCCACAGGTGACAGTAACAGGGTAGGAGAAAGCTTGAAATTCACATGTATCCATGTGACATTATTGTAAGCTGTATATATCATCAAAGTGGTTTTGCTGTGATAATGGTATTTTACAGAATGTCTCATTCATCTGTAAACAAATTAAGATAGCTTAACTAACTTGTTTGCTAATGGCTAAGTTAATGAGCTGCTGCATTAATTTATTTTAGAGTGGTTGTCAAAAACACTGGTTATACATCAATATTTATACCGTTATCTGGTAAGGTTGTAGATTGTCTGAATCTTGTGTCAAACGTTTCGCCATCTAGCATAGCATTAATTTAGCAGATAAGCTACCAGCCTATAAGATTGTTTACTAGTACTAACTTAGATCTGTCCATACCACTGATATTAATTTATTCATTGTTTTACAAATACGGTTTGCATTTGCACTCTCTATGTGTAATGACTGGGATGACAAGCTAAGTGTTGTTTACATAATAAAGTGTTAAAAATTTGGGTATATCAATATGGCATTGCGATGGCTTCGCTGCAGATAGTATGTATGAATAATGATGGTGAAAATTAATGAATGCACTGTCCGAAAGACTGACAATAACCATCAAGAGAGATGAAAATGATGTTGGAAATAAAGAGTATATGAAAAGTGTCATTTCAGAATAAGACATATATCATCATCAAAAAAGACATTCTTATCACACAAAAGCAAAACTCTTTTTTTAAGATCTTGCTGTCTAGCTCCCTGATGTCTTTTTTTGAAAAATAATACATGGCATCATTTTAGATGCTACAGCCCATATATATTTGTTGATCAACACAGGTTGGTCCAGACTAAATAAACACTCCAGGTACCAAATATACTAAATCAAGAGCTTTAACTTGGATAAACAAAAGTCATAGTTGCATTTTTCCAGCTCTACCTCATTCTTCTCCAAGCTGCATTCAGACATGGCCTTGTCTCCCTGCTCTTGAAAGGTGATGATGATCAGAGCAACAAAGATGTTGACGAAGAAAAAAGGGAAGACTACAAAGTAGACCACATAGAAGATGGAGATCTCTATCCGATAGCCTGGACTGGGACCCTCGTCCTCAAAGGTGGCATCCACAGAATGCTTTAAGACGCTGGAAAGAGATGTGCACAGTAAGAGTTTAGTTTAGAGACATGAGTTTAGCTGTGGAACAAATAGTATACAATCTTTAATATAACATTCTAAGGTTGCAAGGCTATTTTAATGGTGGAAGGTGGTAAAACTGCAATACCTGCAGTCACCAATAACTTTAAAGGCTCTATCTGTTGCAATGAAACACGAGTTTTACATGTATTTTAACATTTGGATATATCTATTACTCAGGTGTAATATTTAGATTGTATTCAGCAAAACCTCTGAAACGTCGGAAAGTTTTTCATTTTAAACTCATTTGTTTTCCTAATTTATGTTTCCTACCCACAAAGTGCAGACCAGCTCCCTTCAATAGATATAATTGGACTTTAGGTGTCAGAATTTAGGTGTATACTTGCAAATAAGGACTGATGGCAGGGGTTGGGGCTGGATTGGAGGCAGGTATAACTGAAGTTATGAACTGATTGTCAGACTTCACATCTACTGATCTTGTGCCTACAACTAAGATCTGTTGCATGGAAAAGAAAGTTGTGCATCAGACTGGGTCATTATTGCCTCATTATTCATCAAATGGAGAACACTAAAAACATAAACAGGTTTTCCAGTGATGAAGATCTCACCATAGACATGCAACACCGCTAACTGTGCATTTGACATCATTATCATGCTAGTTAGCATCAGCATGTTAGCTAGCCAACAACGTTAGCTTCTGGCAAAGAAAACAAATTTATAATTCCAGGAAACTGTATAATATTGACTCTACAGTACTTGCCTGTATATTTTGTCTCAAGATGCAGGCAGTTGTAGCTATTCTTGCAGGAAAAGGCCCACAAACAAGCTACTGTATACTGTAATTGTGTGACATCTGTCGCCTCTAGGCTCAGAGCCTTGAGACAGTGATACACAGGGTGACATTTTGGATATCTGACGGGCAAAATTTCATCTTCTCATCATCATCTCATATTCAATCTCCTTTTGTGTCAATCATCCATAAGAGATGGGTGGATTTTAAAACTATAATAACAAAGAGTCAAAATCTTACAGTGTGATTCAAATCGGCACAATACAGTATAGAGCTGTGACTGTAATTCTTATATGGGATGGTCTGAGATAGGCATCATAGATCTGTCCTTACGTTGGCCAGCCCTCCCCAGTGGAGACTGTGAAGAGGGTGAGGAAGGCCCACAGCACATTGTCGTAGTGGAACTCATATTTATTCCACTCCCTGGGCTTGGCGGCCACCTCGTCTTTGTCATAGTACAGGAACTGCCCTCTGGATAAGTGACAAGAGCAGAAGAACAGGAACTTGGAATGAAGAGCGGGGGACTATGATATTACACATAAAGCATTATGTGCAGCATAATAGCATTTTGATGAAACTAAAAAAAAAAAAGAGAATCAAGCAGCTTTGAGCTTACTCTGATATAGTATAGCAATGTCTTCACAGTTTTATCACAAGGTGTAAGCCATGTAGGAAAACTGCCATCGAAAGCTGAGCTCAACCTGAATCTTGAGATTATTGCTTTGTTTTTCTGCAAGGGGAGCTTTCCTTTTAGTATTCCTTACAGTATTTTTAACACAGCTCTATCATAAAAGCAGGATTCTTCAAAAATTGCTGTCAGTCACTCAGGGCCATGCAAAAATACTAATGAAACATTCTTCATTGAAGAAAGCACTAATTTCATACAAAAGAAATGCAGTCTGTGTTCACACCAGGGGGAAATTCTTGTCCAAATAAGCTTTTTTTTTGCCTCCAAATTTAAAATCATGAAAACCAAAATTTTCATATAAATTTAGTTAATGCTCATATTTATCGAGAAATAAGAAAAATATATCTATGCATTGATTAAAACTCCTGTAGGCAAGTTTCTTTCACAACAAGTTTACCACATGTGGTGAAATTCCAAATTTATACCAGCAGGTGTAAGTGTAGTGTGAAAAAAATCCGGTCTTTCTGGCTGCTTCTTGGGCTGTATTCTTTCCAGAAATCCATTCATCCCAAATAAAAACCAAATACGGCTAGAGGCCTAACCCTATGTTGGGGTCAAGCATATCATGTGATCGCAGATGTTGCACAGTTCAGTTTAGTTTAGATTTCCACTGAAATTCTTCCCATTCACCAAATTATCTTACAGCAGTTTTAGATTAAAGACACTGAGGTATGAGATGAAGAAGAGACTTCAGTGTATGGACCAACCTGCAGTCCTTTTCCAGGCCCTTGGACTCGTCAGTGCAGTAGAAGAACTTTCCCTTGAAGAGCTGAACGGCGATGACAGCAAAAATGAACATGAAGAGGATGTAGACAATGAGGATGTTCAGCACGTTCTTCAAGGAGTTGACCACACAGTCAAACACCGCCTGAGGACATGGGCAAACACACACACACACACCACAAATTTGTGTTAGGGATAAACTGGAGGTTCCTTGCTCTGAGTATAGAGTCTGAGGCGACTTTTCTATTTGTCTTGATGCTGCGTCTAATCTGGTTAATATGGTGTTAAATAAATCAAGATCAAGGGAAAAAATAAGTGTGGGGGACGCGTCAGGCAGAACCTTGAGTTTTGGCAGACGCTTGATAGTCTTGAGAGGCCGCAGGACTCGGAGAACCCTCAGAGATTTGATAGTGCTGATGTCTTTGACTTTGGTCCCCCTGTGAAAAGCAAACACAATTAGACAACCAAAAGAATTACAAGATGCCACATGAAGAGAGCATTCACTTTATAAAATTCTTCCTTGTTGAACTGCAAATGGAGGACAAATTTGTTTTCAGCCTAGACTTTGATACAGTCACCAACATTCATTACACTTGCTTGTTTCCATCCAACTATCAAGACTTCTTCACAGGCCTTTGAATTGTCCCCAACCCTGAGATGCATGTGTATGTTGCTACACACGCAGCCTGGCACACGTTCGTTGTTTTGTGTGCAGTACTTTTTGTAATGTGCAGAAGTTAGAGGCATTACAGTATGCATTATTAGATGGCACTAAGCCCTAAAAGCCCTAAATAAGGGAAATACAGTGGCTTATACTCATACACCAGGCAATATGGTAGAGTGGGTAAGAAGTAAATGCATGAAATAAATATTTTGTTCAGCAAAATAAATAAATAAATAAATAAAAAGGCACCAACAAATAAAATGTATCATTATTATTATTATTATTATTATTATTATTGCTGTTGTTGTTGTTGTAAATTCTTTTAGTTTCAAAAACACTTTGCTACCACAGTAGTATTCAACTTGTATGCATTGTATTGTTCAGCTTCAAATAACAACAAATGAAAATCAACACGATTTGACTCCTCCTCAATTCAAATTCAAATACATAGACAGAGAATACCCAGCACAAGCAGCACTGATGAGCTAACAATGTCAAGTGTCACTATGGTTATAACTTTATGTTTATTGTATTTTTAGTAGTAATAAGGTAGTGTATAATAATGCAAATAATTAGAGAAATAGGCACCCAATTGCATTCCAAAATGCAGCAGTCTCATGCTTATCAAATATCAAAGTTTATCAAATTTTGTGGTGCCCTTTGAGATTTTCAAACAAATTACAGCACAATTTGAAATAAATAGTTGGATGGAAACCAAGTTTGGATCAGCAGAATAATCACAGAACAATTTATTGCACAATCCATGATTCTGTCCACAATTTTGTTTTAGAATGGCTGATAATATACTGTAAAAACCAAACAAAAAAGAATTCTGCAGGCTGTATAAAGGTGGAAGGAGCTAATTACAATTACTGTTGTAACTGTAACACGGTAGCTTTTTTGTGTTTTCGAGTGATATTTTTAAGTTAGTAATTTACTTTTACTTCACTGTTTTAATTAAAATATTGTTCCTCGCTTTAATCACAGAATAGAACTCTTGCAGGTTTTCAAGAGTTGCATCTGAAAATCGATCCTATTAAGTAAATCATTGATTCATGCATTACTTTTAATGCACTTTATATCTTTTTAATTAGAAGAACCTCTTATGAGAGGCTCTGTAAAACAGCACAGTATTTTCAAACTGATTTCATATGCATAGCTGTACGCTGAATGGTAAGCATGAAGGTAGCTCCAAGTGTGGGAAGGACCACTCTTAATGCAGCACACTGTTGTTCAAGAGCAGTACACTCTATACGACAGAAACAAACTCACACATGTACATGCCTCTCCTTACCATTCTGCTTTGTATAACATGTAATCCTGGATTACATCAGAAATCCACATTTTAACACATGCAACTAAGTGGCTATTTGGCAGAGAGATTTTTTTGATGGGAGCTCTGTTTCAACACAGTGTTCTCCATGCAAATATGGACACACTAAAGACTGTGCATCAGGACTCTTAATCATAAAGAAGCTTTGAATGGGAGTGCTGATCTGAGGCTGATTAAAGGAAAATACAAATTTTTGGCAAATATGCCATCTGATCAATGCCAAAACAAAGGCAAAATGCACTTTTAGGTATTAAAAGCTCTTTATGCATCATCATTGTTCTAACAAACATCCAAAAAGATGAATCTGAATTATTTTTCATTCCCTTATGTGTAATTCATGCATTTTGTTGGCGTACTATTCTCCTCCTTGTTGAGTGTTGCTGTTACTTTGAGTTAAAATATTTTAATATGCTGAGCTATGCTATGACTCCTGTAGACTTCAAGTGTTTATGCTAAGCTAATACAAAATGCTACCCATAGGAACCAAACCAGTGGACGTACAGAGGTTAAAATGGCTTCAAACATCTTGTCTCTGTCTGGGTAAGTCAAAAAAAAGGGTATTTTGCCTCAAATGTTAAAAGTATTCCTTTAACACTAAGGGCCCTATTTTCGTACAAGCGCAGTGCGCAAAGCGCGGCCAGTCACTGGTGCAGTGGAATTTCGATGAGGCTCAGTGACGGTTTCTCCTCGCCTGGGTGCGTTTGGTATTTTGGTGACACGCTGAGCCCCAAGGTGGGAGGAGAGGCGCAGTAGTGGGTGTGTTCTTATCATCCCTGTGACGCAGTGGAATTTTGGTGCTATGGATGACCGCGATTTGCGCCCACCAGAGCCCGCCTGCTCAGACCAGGTCAACGGCGCGGCGCACCTAGGCGTGTGTTATTTTTGTCACTTAAGTTGGTGGAGGCGCGTCCAACTACACATCTAAGAAACCACAAAAATCACGGTTTATCAATCTCTCATGATGGAAAAATATTTCACTACATTGTTTATGAACTTTGATGCACATGTGGCGGTGGTTAAATGTTCATTTCGACAAAACTGCTGTGCGGCGCAAG
>OMKZ01028293.1:0-23510 GCA_900302535.1 Neoniphon sammara
TGTTTTCATTTCAGAAATCATCACATACCTGCTGACAGTAATAAGGGGTTTGCTGGTTGGTATTCTGTCTCACAAGCCTGATGGCCAATTACAGCTATGGGAATAATTTTGTTTGGTTTCACTTGTTGCATCAAGGATGCTTGAAAGGCAAATGAGGTGGCGGCACTCTTGATGTATGATATTCACCACCTGGGTTTGAAAAATATTGTTATCTCAAAATGCCAGAGGGCAACTCCGAATCCCAATCACTCAGAGAAATGGATGCACCTGCCAACAATTTAGACAGAGGCTGGAATGTGGAATAAATGCAATCACTCAGGAAATTAGACATCTTAAGTAAATGGGATTAGAGTGGCTCAAACATTTGCGGTGCTTGTGTTTTTGGATTTGTTTTTGTTTTTTTTCGTCTTAAACATACTAGACATTTGAGAGGCTAACACAGATCATATCATCCGTCTCACGTGCCTCTGCCATTAGCAGCTCTATTGAGAATGCGGCTGATATCTCATCCAGCAACATCAATCTATATCATCAAAACAGGACTGGGGGATTGGATTTTGATAGAAAGCCCTACTGAAATGTAGTTTAATCAAAACACATTTGCAGTGTGAGTGGCTGCTCATCATTGTCCGTTACAGTATGCATCTTAAAGGCACCGCTGTGATTGATAATTCTGGGAAATAGCTCACTTGCTCTTCATCTATCTTCCTTGAAGGCCACAGGGCCTGTTCATTTAGCACTACATGTCATATTTTTCAAATTCAACATGGGTCGCATCAAAGTGAAGAGTGGACGTGTGTGAGCACATTCATGCATGCGTGTGTAGATGTGTGTGTATGTGTGTGTGGGCACATATCACAGAGTGTAAAAGCTAAAGCGGTGGAATTGAGAGGCAGATGTATTGCAAGGTTCAGTACTTGATCTTTGTTGTTGTGTTTTTGCTTTTGCTACATTAGTTCACATTGCAAACTTGTTTGTTATCATGATTACACCCTCTTAAAAATACCAATTAATTCTGCCTCGCTAATCAGCTCCAAAAGCATTCTAGATCTAGTGTCAGCCCACAGGTGGAGCCCAGCATTTGAGTGCCATCTAGTGTTCATCCACCATTTGAAATCACCTGGGCTGGACAAGAGAGGCTCTTTTTTCCAGGGGTAAAATGTGGAAATGTTAGAATACTGCCATGTTTCTGTTCTGTTTATTTTTTTGCATGTCAGGAAAGAGGCTTGAATACTCTGGGTTGGCACTCACTTGATGAGGATGATGATGATGATGATGATGATGTTCAACTATACAGAAAAAAGGAGAAAATGGGTCACATTGCATTTTTCCATTAGATGATACACAAAAGCTTATTTTTTCCCACCTGCATTTTGAGAAATCACACCTCTTCACTGCTCTAAAATGTATCTAAAGTTGCACTCATTAAGGACAGAATACAGATTATGGAGAATCAATCATGATAGTGTACATTTACAGCATATATGAACACTCTTGAAGAGAGAAAAGACTTGCAATGAAATTTGATATGATTGTTTGTGGTTGATTCCACATGGTCCACATTCCAATTTTAGTAAATGCAGCTTTAGGTAAAAATAAAAAGTTAGTAATTCAAAATGTGCTCTATGACCTTTTCCATGCAAAGCAGGGCAAAAAGAGAGTTCAATATGTACTACTGCATTGATTTCATATGCCATAGTGATTATACTGATTGTAGTAACCTTTAAGAAACAAGAGTCTGGAACGTACTTCATTGTTCTACCTGCAATTAAAAAAAATATGCATTCTTATGAATCAATAATGCTACTACACTAACATTTCTTTTTTATCTAGTGTGGTGGGGCTAGCAAAGAAAATCATACTAATACAAACTGATAACAATGTACCTGAATGGAAAGCTTTTTGGTTCTTGTTAACTGAGCTATCATAGAAAAATATGACCATATATTTTAATCAAACCACAGAAATGACAGCTGAGGAACAACATGCACACAATCAATACCTTGTTACTCTACTAACAATGAACACCTTGTCCTTTAAGTGACAGCAGACATGCTTATATTAATGAAATATTAAATGTGAATAAATAAAGTAAATTAAATATTAGGCAGACTTTAGGCATTCATCAGGTAAATATTGTTCCTGTATGTATTCATCTGTAGACTGACTCTCCACAGACATGCAAACAAACTTCACATCCTGAAAATATGTGGAAACAAAGAAGGCAGACAATAATTTTCAGGTTCAATCCATTAAACAAAGCTATTACTGTGTTGTAATGGGCACCGGCAACAACAGCCACACTTTCTGCTGTTGTTGTCTCATAAAGCAAAAATTTGAGTAGACAAATAATTACATTATTAAAAAAAAAAAAAAAAAAAAAAACAGTTTCAATCTGCCACAGTCAACCTACGTGACTATAGCAGGCCATTTTCATTTCAATCTCCAGTGACCCCACAAACAAGAAAGCAACTCAGGAATAGTTCTGTCTCCCCGTCTACTTATTCAGTTTCACCTCAAGTCATGACGACCTGCCTGGCACATCCAAATTGGCACCATGGTGCCTGCAGGAGCGGGCAACACCAGCCAGTGATCTGAGCGAGCAACCTGTTAGACGCAGAGGCAGATTATAGAGGTTTTGCCACAACCCCCCACCAGAAAGAGCTCAGCAGAACACTATTATCAAGCCATGGGGCTCTTCATTATCCAAAAGCTCACCCGGTCTCATTATAACAGATTGGCTTCGATGGAGATTGGACTTCTATTTGAGGATACAGGGAGCCTGACTGTGGACATTGATTATCCATGGTGGTTGATTAAGCATTAATTAGGAGTTATTTCACAGAAACATCACTCGGCATTTATTTGTTCGACAAGGAATGAAGCCACTTAGTACAAATGAAAACCAAGTGCATGTGTGGACATAAGGACACGGCCATGGAAATGGTTGTTATTTCTTTTTTATTTTTTAAGCATCGGAAATGTTTTCTGGATAGCTTGTTGAGTTGCATGCAACGACATATCTCAAAGGTAGAGACTTTTCCACAAGTGAATCATATATTCCATACTTGTCTCACTTATTTTAATAGAGAGTTCACCTTACACCTTACATTTACATGTATTTATGGAGCCAGATCTCATATTCATTCTGATTCATGCAGGATTACGTTCAGGTGGTAACCCCACGAGACTGAGAATTAGCCCCAAATGTGTTATTTTGATGTGGTACATTTGGATGGGATATCATTTAACCAGGGATGTCCAGGGACTCGACGTGCCTCATCTCCACATCTGACAGTTACATTACTCTAAATGAACCTCTTTATCTTGTCTGGAAGAAAATTGCTCCTAAGAAAGATTCATAATAATCCCAAAGCTCCTGAAGCCAAAATAAAGAAAAATAGTCTTAAAAAAATTCAATAAGAAAACAAATCATCGTAACAGTATCACCCAAGATGAATGAGGGACATGTGCAACTACTGTCCAGCTGATGTCAATTTTTCATCAAGCGGTTGTCAAGAGTAAAGAAATGTTGCAGGGATGTGCATTTGCATTGGATTAGTTTGAACAGGGGACTTGGTGAAAATCTTTAATCGGAATTGGACATAAAATATGTCACATGAAGCTTGTGACTCTGCCCTAGGGAGAGCTTAGCACAAGCATTATCTGTAGCTTGGTTGTTTGGACCTCATCATGACTTACTGTTGAGGTGTGTGGCAGTGAGTAACACATACAGTAACTTATTAATTATTGTACAAACCACTATTAAAGTACTATCAATGAATGAAAAAAGGGGACTTGACAATTTTTCCTTATAGCACTTCTTTAGCGTTTATTAGGGCTGTCAGGGTTAACGTGTTAATCACATATGATTAATGTTACACACACAACATTTTAATATTTTAATTTTTAATAAATGGCATGCTTTTATATTTTCTCCCTTAAGTGCATCTGGTGTTAGGTAAACAAGCGGCCTTGTGTTCTGCAGCCTGCCGACCGTGTAGCTAACGTTCAGACGTTGACTAATGGAGAAAAGGGACACCACTCTGATACTGAATGGTTCTTTTCACTTTAAAAGACTCTCAGACGCCTTGGTTGACAAATCAACAGTAATATGCACCTTGTGTCAAATGGAATTTAAGTGTCACCGAAGTAAGAAAAAGGAGAAGTTACAAAAATACCCTGCTGTGACAGACCTTGAATTGTATTTGGCTGGCTAACTCTGGACACACAAATGGTGAGTTGTAATTTCATCAGGTTTATCGATGGGTGTGTGTGTTTGCTTGTATGTAGGGATGTGTGGGGATGTATTCAGGTATGGATGACCGAACTAATACCTTATTCAGGAGCAGTATTAACCACGACGATGTTAAGGCTGGCTATCTTGAGCTATCATTGTTTATTTGTTAGTAGGTTAATTGAGGTGGTGTACAAAGCCAAGATAAGCCAAGCAAACACGAGGTAAAACAGTGTTACAACAAAAGTCTGGTCCTAGGAGCCAGGAGAAGACAGAACATGCTCCGGATACAAGAAGGACAGTTCCTGTAAGGTTTATTTTTTCACTTTGACAGAGGCTAATGACTCCTGTAGACTTCAAGTCTTTATGCTAAGCTAACACAAAATGCTACCCATTGGAAACAAACCAGTGGACATACAGAGGTGAAAATGATATCAAACATCTTGTCTCAGTCTGGGTAAGTCAGAGAAAGGATATTTTGCCCAAAACATTGGAGTATTCCTTTAACTTTTAAGAGGAAGAGATTAATCAGGATTTAAAAAAAAAAAAAAAGAATCATGTGACAGCACTAATCTTAATATTATATATGTGTCAAGGTTTATACAAACAAAACAAGACCAGTTAAGTATTTCAACCAAAGACAGCTGAGGTACTGAGGTACTGAGGTACCCATTCAAATGCATGTTGCATTCTGTAACTGTGAAATTACATTGTAATTGTACAAAGGGGATTTGTAATCCCATGCATTGTTAAAATTAACAATAGTCTATAACCTGTTGCGTCTCATTCAGCCACTGTTGGTGTTTGTAATGATATTCAATACTAAGTTTAAGGGCCTCTCATAGAGTAGTGTAGTGTTGATGTAGTATTGATCAATTCTACAATAAATATGTAATCAGTCAAACTGTATAATATCTGAGACTGCCCCAGGGCACACATCATGATGAAAGGGTATTTAGGGTCCATTCAAGTTATCATCGAGGTTAATGCAAAATGTGAAAAGGTGACTGGGTGCCCTTAATTTAGTCCGTGAAGAGAGCGTGCGCTGGTGAAAAACAGATGGCGAATCCAACTTGCTCACTGGTGCATCAAGGTAAATATTTCAAGTGCATCTTGGTGACTAGGAGGAGCAGCTGTTCTCACAATATTCTGAAATATTTTACACTTGACATTACTAATACGTACCTAAGTTTTAGGTGTTAATTTTATTTTATTTATTCATTTATTTATTTTTTGGAACACTGTTGTCACTTTTTTGTATGCTATATATACCGTATCTTTCTGGTCCAAATCAGGCCATGAAGCATCAGACAGAAAAAGAGCCACAAAAATCAATGGACTCCAGCAGGGCAATGCTAATGACAGTTATCAAAAACTCTGAACACAGACCAAAAACTGACTCAACCATAGCCTCATGTCATGTGACAGTCTTTCAAATGGCATGCATATTGAACTGGACAATCGGAACTGACCGACACTACTGAGGAGCTCCACAGAAAGAATGCAGCACAGTAAATGTATTAAGAGCCTTGAGGAGGGAGGTAATTATTCCCTGGATCGCATTGTGGAATTACAAGGAAAAGCAACGACTCGATCCTCCCGACTTGATGATTTGGAATCCAGACAGAGAGACAGCTGCAGAGTTATCGACCAGGTGCAATGTTTCGCACAGTACGACCAGAGGAAGCCATTGCTAAGCTGCTAGAGCGCTCCATAAGCCTTCATTATACTGCTACATTGGATTGGATTTACGGAGGCCAGTAACTGAGGCCTAAAAAGCCGAACCACCACCCCACATTGTCATCAAGCTCCATTATTTCAAAGAGAACATTCTTCACAAAACCTCAAGAACTGAGCCCAATAACGTGTTCCATTTATGCGGATTGTGCAGTGCATGTCACTTTTATGTCACAAGTTAACGTTGATTGGTTGGGGCTCTCCTGCATTAGCTAATTATTTGGCGCATGTGGTATCTTACAGAACCAGAGCCCTTAACCTGCAACAAGAGAAGCGCTTGTATTATTCAAAGCTTTCATCGTGTAGTTTTGTCTAAACTGTGTGAAGATGAACTTTTGTTTCTCAGTTTGTATGCTTCACACTGCTGTGTTCTTTAAACACAAACACAATTTTATTATTCGTGTTAATTATACTTGGTTGGACACACATATTAATGACAATAAAATTGTATTATAATTGTATTCACAGCGTTGCCAAACTTCAAAGTATGCACACCCTCACACCTCAGTTCCCATTCCAGTAATCCTTGCCTCGCCCATCTTTCAGACACACATGGCCATCACAGACGTGCTAGTACTGTTGTTTTTCATTTCAGCCGCAGAGGCTATAGACTGTTTCGCAGTCTTTGCTTTTTTTCCCCCCCTTTTATTAATGCTGGGAGTTTGCCTGCTGTGCTTGGTCCCCCTGCAACAGCCCCAGATGTGGCCCTCACCGCCTGACCTCCATGTTAATTAAATGTCTGTCTCTGCATGGGATGGCTGTGTAATGAGAACAAGCGCACTGCCTCTGCCTGTGTTTGTCAATCTTTCTCTAACTCCCACTGACCCGATCAACATTTACTCCACAATTCAGACCGATGAGGACCTGCTAGTGGGAAAAACAGTGTGTCCTGGTGACCTGAGATGATGTGTCAATTTTTAATGGCACTATTTGTGGGGACTTTTGATTGGTGGATGCTTTGTGTTTCGCAGAAGAACCGCTGGTTGAGGAGGAAAGCGCCATGAGGGCTCCAGGTATGTTCAGCTGAGCTCCTGACAGAAGAAAAAAGTTTTATATTTTGAATCAGAACTGACAAGACTTATAAACTAGAATTCAGAGCAGTCTGACCCAGAAAAAGAAGACAAATGCAGCCTGTCATTTATTGGTTTCAAGCAGGACACTTAGAGTTTGGTGGAATAAATAAAGAGATAATTTAACATATTGAATTTCTATTTTTGCATTGTCAGCACTGGCTCTATAGACAGAGCTCTAAGCAAAACTTTCTTTTTGGATCCCCATACACCACCACAACCTACGACCTGCAGTACCATAGTAATGAAGCCTCCAAGTATACAAATGCTACTTTAAGAATTTCAATATTTGCAATAAGAGAACTTCAAACAGTACTGTGAACCTTAAATACTAAATTAGTCATGAATGAGTGCATGGGAACAAAACAGTGCAAGGTAAGGCACAAAGCAATTAGGAAACTGGGACAGGATTGCATTACTGTGTTGTGTGCAAGGGTTGGATTGGGATTTGGAAGGTGAGGGAACTCGAGACTGTGACCAGGGGGAAAAGGTGGGGGAGTGGGGGCATGGGCAGCTGCCAGAGTGGTACATACAATGAGGATAACAGTGACATCCTCCAATATTATATGCATTTTTGCAACTTTTAAAAAGCCTCATTTCCATGGTTGTGTGAAACGGTTACCATGGCTGCACTGCGCTGTTCCGAACTCAAATGAATGATTACAGTTTCTTTTTCCATCTGTCCTGCTGCTCAAATTAGGACCAGGAAGTGCCTAAGAGAAACTACAGTGACAAGCAATGGAATCCTGCACATGTAATATGGCAGTTGTCGCATTTCATTTTGCTGGCTGATGAAGTGGATGTAGCATAAGCATGTATAAGTTATTTTAGAATACTGACCTACAGCTGCCCTTATGGAGGTTGTGAACAACTGGGAGCAAAGGCTGAGCAAAAACAGTGAAGAGCGGTGGTTGACCCCAGTGTGGCCTTAAATTACGTAAATGTGAAGCCAACCAGTGAATACCTACGTCAACCCACCAGAACAGTTGACTGAGCACCATCCCCAGGTGGAAATGCCATCAGAACGGTTAGTCTCTGTGGTCAAAACCGGTCTGCCTCACAGTGGAAAAAATACTTGTCATGGAGTCAGAAGTTACTGTTAGGAAATATGATTCAGACTCAGAATACATCTCACAGAAACACAGTGGAAACACTGCAAATGGACATTGCATTACATCTCTACAGTAGCACATATACATACTAAGAGGGTGCAAGATACAAGTGGGAAAACTGAGCAATACAGCCAGGTTGCAGGGATCGTGTACAGGAATATCTGTGAAGAGTGTGGGCTGGACCCTCCCAAGTCCAGATGGGAGACACCGCAAAGGGTGGTGACGAATGATAGAGCTTAGATCCTGTGGGACTGCCAGGTCCAGACAGATAAACAAGTGCTGGCCAACCAACCGGACATTGTGGTAATAAACAAGGAACAGAAAACAGCAGCGGTGATAGATGTAGCAATTCCCAGTGACAGCAACATCAGGACGAAGGAACACGAGAAGCCGGACAAGTACCAGGGACTGAAAGAAGAACTGGAGATGTGGAAAGTGAAGGCAAAAGTGGTCCCAGCGGTTATAGAAGAACTCAGGGCTGTGCTATTCCCAAACTGGGAGTACGGCTCCAACAGATTCCAGGAACAACAACAGAGATCTCGGTTCAGAAGAGCTAAGATACTGCGCAGAATTCTCCAAGTACCAGGTCTCTGGAACAGGACTCTAGATTGATACATATATTTATTGTTTGGTATACATCATCACAGTCTAAATAACATGAAATGACCTTGTCACTTGTCAATATTGTCGCAGATGACAATGCCATGATGAATAGTTGAGAAATATCGACTTCGCAAGCTGCTGCAGCTTCAACTGGACTGGGGGAGGGGGGACTGCCGTTTTGTTGCACTCTGCCTTGTAACCATTAGATGCCGCGGAATCCTACACACTGTCCCTTTAAATCTTTTTCTGTAGCTGAAACTCCTACTATGATTCACAGGCCCATACAGGCTATACAAATAAAGGTTTATTATTATTCATTCACTAATTTTATCAGATGGCGGGGCTTCCACTTTGTCAAGCCAGCCAGGCTTTGAAAAGCAGCCAGACCGAGTTCTACGTCTCAGTGACTATTCTAGGAACTATACCATTTCTCTTGTATTGTTGGCACGACATAATGGGATGTTGTTCAACTGGGACAATTCTTCATGTGTTCAATAAAACTTTTATAACAGCCTCCAAAGAGTGTGTGCGCTTGTGTGTTCTGATATAATCTACCCATTGAAATGGGGGCTTCTTGGCTCAGCGCCAAGTGGATTTACGTTTGAGAATAATGTAATAAACAAAAACAAAATAAAAGAAAAATGAAAGGAAAAAGGATGCAAGGGGCCGTCCACAGTGGTGAAGGGCCATATTTTGGGACAAGATACACTATTCTCCTGTATAGATAGCAAATTAGCATAGCCTTAGCTTCTACAGTTAAATGAATTGAATGGATGATGAAATAATTTGCGTTCAAATGGGAACCATTGAAGGCTGGGGATGTCATCTTTAATGTTGTGGATACCCACAAATAATACAGTTGTTGTAAGTGTAAGAATTAGATAAGAATAAGAGAATAAGAATAAGATTTAATTGAAGGGATCATTTTCAATAGATACAGTGCGGATCCACGTTGCCCTACTGTATAGTATATCATTGTGGAACAGACGTACTGCATCGCAGCATTTCCCCGTATCCATGTGAATGAACACCATATGACCACATTTAAGTGTCTCTTTGCGGTTTGATTCACTGTCCATTTGATTTTGCCTAAGCTCTCGAAGGTAGTCCCTTTTCCAAAACAAAATTCAAATAGCATTTTACAGTGTGGGCTGCAGATCTACATTGCGCCAGGCTTCAAAGCGCAAACAAAAGAAGTGGGGCAAAGAATGACATACAAAGAAGAAAGCTGTTTGGAAATTTCACTGCATTATGCCTTTTCTTATGAAAAAAAAAAACCTCTCTCGCCCTAAAATGGATAATATCATTGTAGAAATTGAACTGTGTTGTTATGATATTGTATGCAGGGAGTCATGGGGGTGGAACAGTTTGCAAAACAGTTAGCACATACCTTAGTTTTGGGGTCAAAGTTCAGTAGATACATTCTGGGTGTAGAAGCATAAATTGGAATTTAGCTCATAAAACAATCTTCTCTCTTCTATTTTCTTGGAGGGATGCACATTCTGTTGTGCGAGTGCCACAGAGAAGAATGGTGCATTCATGTGCCATCAGTCAATCAGGAGAACAAATTACCATAGCTACCATAACGTTTTTTAAAGCAAGAGGAAGCCAAATCCACATCATCCTTTTTACAGTGTCCATGTTTGCTTATCATTTGTCTTCTGGGTTTGATTCTCCAGTCCAGTATCACGTGAATGCAGGGCAGTCAGTGATGAAGTCCCAGGCTCCCAGCATGTGAACTCACCAGGTGTATAAGCCAGTGGTTTTGAATTTTATGGGGGCTAAGGCACATGAAAGCTTACACCCAAATTGCAAGACACACCTATATATAAGTGTAATCAATTATGCAAACATACATATTACCATTATATTGTATTTACAGACAGACACACACACACACACACACACACACACACACACACACACACACACTGTTCTGTTAGGGAATTTTGTTAATGTGAATTCATACATAATTAGAAAAAGTGCAAGTGCAAGAGCTTTACCAATATCACTGGTATGTGCAAGGAAAATTAGCACCTTATGAAGAAAGTAACCATTAAAATCAATTACAAGTGGAAATCCAAGGTTTTATTTATATATATTTTTAATGTAATAGCCTACATTATGAAATGACTACTAACACAATTAACTGAGAATGGTGCATGGCAAATTAACACCTTGGATATTTAGTGAAGCTTAATGTTTTTACAGAGCTGACCTGGCTGTAAAAAATGCTGCACCAGAGACAGGTAAAATTAATCTTGATCAGTTTCCATCAGCATTTTTTACCCACCTTATACCCAGTATGAAAATAACCCAGTATGAACCCAGTATGAAATATTTCTGTTAATACTTGTATTTTTGCCAGCTTTATGCTTAAGCAAAGTCTCCATTAGCTTTATTTATTTACGGGTTCTCCCTCACCTCAAATGGTTGCCATGGTTACCATGGTATTTACTCCTGCTTCACTCCAGCTTTCATTCATACACAACACATACTGGGGTCGGGTTGAGCTTTTCCCCGGCTCTTCTCCTCACGATGGCTCCTAACTGTTTTTTTATAACCCACGCCTTCTTCAGCTTGACGTATTTACACTCACGCTGACACCAGGTTTGCACTGACATTCCCTCAAGTTAGAGGCTCTGTGCTGTATAAGGACAACTTAAGAAGAAAATGCATCAGCGATCTCAAGATTCTGCGGTGCACTTGACCTCTGTGTAAGCTTTTCAAGAGCCATCACACCATAGTTAGTAAGTGACTCCCCCGACTTGTATGACATGTCCATTAAAAGACATTATAACATCAGATTGGGTTTTTGTTGGGAGTATATGACTGTGGTATAGACTGTGGCATAGAAAAACAGCATGGATAGAGTTAACTTAGAATTGCTCTTTAAATCATTTTAGTCTGTTTTAGTGTTGTTCTTAGGCAACCACAGGACCCATTGCTGAAGGTGGGAAAAAGCCTGTTATTGCTGACCTGTGCTGTGTTCAGGACAAGAGGAAACTGGAAAATTTCTGACTTTCGAGCAGAAAAAAATCCACATTGTTCTTTCTTCAGTTTATTTGACACATAGTTCTAAGTCAACTGTTAAAAGACAAAATAATTAATTATTTTCGACTTTAAAAAATAATAATGTACTGGTTAAATTATTATTAATGCAGCATATTAGCTCATTTAATTTAATTTTTCTAAAATTAATCAATAATAATTAATCTCTTAAGTAGTGTTTAAGATTGCAGTGACAGAGTGCAGGCTCTGCAGTGAGCAACAGAGTCAGGTGAATGTGAAATCCTACATTCCGTTGCATGTTCATCCATACAACTTTTCACGCAGGGTGGACAAAAATTCAGGCTAGCACCTCGAGTTGTAGCTCTGATTCCTGTTGTTTTGCTGTTTTTTCTCAGCCTAGCAAAGTGTTTGTAATCTGGACCTGTGTCTTGACCTGACAGAAAGGCCATTTCACACACCCCTACAACAATTCACCACATGCAGGGTATAGCGGTTCCATAATGCTAAGAGGGGTTGGGTCCTATGTCATCTTAGCAGGGCCCAGCAGGGACAATGAACCCACTAACCTCCTGGTGGAAGATGTCAGTGGAAGAGAGGAGGAACAAGAGGAACTCTGAGCAAAGTTGAGAGGCAATGTGAAAGCAGAGGACAGGAACCACACAAAGCCTTCATGTAGAGAGGGGAGAAGAAGAGGAGGAGGTACAGTGAACAGAGAGGGGGAACAAAGGTCAAGAGTGTCTACCTTTGTCCTCTCATACAGCAGGAGCTCCCACAGCAAAACTAACAGATGGATAGAAACTAATAGATAGATAGATAGATGTGAGGAATTCTAGAAAGTGTGGATACTATGATTGGAAATACAATGGAAGAAGTCTGACTGGCCAAGAGGACCACAGCCTTGTTTGAAGTTTAAAGGAATACTCCAACATTTTGGGCAAAATACCCTTTTTCCAACTTACCCAGACTGAGACAAGATGTTCGATACCATTTTGACCTCTTTACATCCACTGGTTCGGTTCCGATGGGTAAATAAGACAGCTTCGGAGTTGCTGTAAGGTTTATTTTTTTCACTTTGACGGAGCTAGGCTAATGACTCCTGTAGACTTCAAGTCTTTATGCTAAGCTAACATGAAATGCTAACCATCAAAACTGAACTAGGAGATGTACAGAGGTGAAAATGGTATTGAAAATCTTGTCTTAGTCTGGGTAAGACGGAAAAAAGCCATTTTGCCCGGTTGGGGATTGAATGTAAACCATGGCCGTTCTGCACAAATAAAGTGTTTGTGTGCATTTGAGTGCATGTATGTGCATGTGTGCGTGCATGTGCGCGCGTGTGTGTATGCATATATAATGCTAGCTGAATCTGAGGCCAACAATAAGGAACTAGGACCACTGGGTGAAGTCAGCCATGGACAACAAAAGACTATATCCCTGCAAGGCATATAGTCACACACACACACACACACACACACACACACACACAATTTACCATTCACCATATCCTCTGCAAGTGTTAAGCCAATTTATTGTTTTTCTCTGTCCTGTAGGTGGCTCTAAAATATATTCTCTGTGTAAATGTCATCCACACACCAGTGTTAAGTGATTTGTTTTCTTTGTGTTTTATCACTGTCATTTGAATGTTGAACAAATCTTTGACTTTCTTAAATTACGGACTGTTATATTGTGTGTGAAGATAACAAATGCACATACAACCTGTCAGTCTCAGAGCTGCATATATGTGAAGAACCAGTGGACGTACAGAGGTCAAAGTGGTATCGAGCATCTTGTCTCAGTCTGGGTAAGTTGGAAAAAGGGTATTCTGCCCAAAACGTTGGAGTATTTCTTTAAGGTGTGATCACACCTACAGTTTTTTCCCTTTGGTCCAAACCATGGTGGAACTGTTAACTTCATTGCATTTATATCTTTGGTTTGTTTAGGTTCACACAGTCCAATTGAAAGTGAACCTGGGCCTGTAGCCAGTGGGAGAGGAAGGGGAGTCCTTGCAACTTCAGCTAAGCATAATGTCTACATATTTTACTGTAATTTCTCCTTTATCATGTTCATACAAATATGAACAACTGCTGGCTACTGGATGCCAACATCTGTGTCCTTATGCCCATTTTCAGGTTCTTTTCTGTAGTTGGTACTATTATATTCTCAAAAGGGAAACAAACTGCACCACAGTTTTCTTGGAAGCACACTAAGTTTTGCATTTCCAGGCATCTTGATGCGGTTATTTGGTGCCACCCTAGTTCAAATGGGATTAGTTTCACACCATGATGGTCTCAGTGTTGTTTCAGAGGCTTTTCCACCCTCACAAGAATACAATTCCGGGGGAAACGGTGCCTAAGAGAACATCCTCAGCCCACCATTCCTTTGTTTCTCTCTATCACTTTGTCTCTGCCTCTCTCCACGCCAGCTCTCACTGCAGCAGCTGGTGGATGCTGCCATAGAAATCCATTCCAAAGGGGTCTTGCACCAGGACATCAAACTGGAAAATATTCCAGTTGAAAGTGGCTCTGATGTCCCACGTTTCCGGGTCACAGTCTTTGACTATGGTGCATCCTGAGGGAAGGATCCTACACCATGTGCTACAGTACACTTGGCTGCTGTTACTGCTTGTTGCTCATTTGTCAATCTCTGAAATAACTGCTTTCAAGGTTACGCATTGCCTGACCCCCTCTTTGTTCTCCCTCCCTTTCTTTTGTTATCTCTGGCTGCCTGCTTTTCTCTTGCTCCTCTATTTTAGGTACTCTCTCTGCTCCGAGTATACCTCTCCAGAGTGGTATTAATGTGGGCCCTACAGGGGAGGTCTGACCACAGCCTGGCACCTTGATGTTGTATGGAATGCTGGCTGGTCACCTCCCATGTACCATCAGGAAGGAGACCATCCTCAACATATCAGCAATGAGCTGCCCCAACACACACAGAGTTTATGTAATAGTTGAATGCCACTGATCCATTGTGTCCATTTGTATATGTAATTTTCAGTTCATTGCAGTGAGGGCTGTTTGTTGTCCGGACAGGGCTGATGATGCATCCCTCATCAGATTGCCATCTGTTTTGACAGACAGAAAGATTAACAGAGTTGAATTTGCTCTGGATGGATGGTGACAAAGCCATCTGTTAGCCAATTAGAAATCAAGAAGGCATTCCTAGCTTTGTCTTGGGAAAAAAATGGGTTTGAGACACAGACAACCTTGGACAAGGTTATAATTAATGCAGTGTACACCACTTACAAAAACAAATATAGAACACAGAAATCCTGGCAATTTAGTTTATATGTCAAAAATGCTGCCTGTTTTCTGTGGACAGCCCCTTAATTTCTGATCCCTGGCTTTCTGTCCAGGTTGCTAGGAGGTGCTGTGGAGTTGTCTGGCCAAGCGTCCTGAAAACCGTCCCAACCTTGAGTGCCTACAGCTCCGCCCCTGGCTGAAAGGATCCAGCCCTATGTCCCTTCTTGTCAAAAAGCCACTTAGATGAATATGGACCTGGACAGACCTACAGTATCAAAGACGCTACAACCCCATCAAACTGTCTTTTTCTTGATGAAACCTTGGCAGACGTCCTGTGGTAGAGATGCATTATTAGGAATAAACAAACTGTTGGTTGTTGCACATGGCATCCGAGTCTTACAAGGCTAAGCTGATGAGGATGCCTGGTGGTTACAGGGGTGGACATTTCTCTCACAGCTTCAGATCTTGGTACGACAGCCAGGATGCACAGCAGATAGCAAATTTAATTGTCAATATACCAGTAAACTAAAGTGCGATCACATATACAGGTTGTTTTCTTTGGTCTGAACAGTAGCTGAAAAGTGTTCTCTGTTGTGTTTGCACATCAACTGGTTTGCTGCCCAGTTACAAATGAACCAAGCCTTGTAAACAAATGGTCACATGGACTGACAAGTAGCTTGTTGATTGGATAGAGTTTTGGTAGCCTGTCATCCTGCCAGGTTACAGATTGGCTTTGGCCAAGACAAATATGACCCCAGTCCCTGCAACTTTAGCCAGGCATGATGGACTTGTGTGCACTCATGAAAACAATACCTGAACACAATCATCAAACTACCATTTTCTCATGGTAGGCACCCAGCATGAGGCACTATAGGCTACAGGATGTCAGCATCCATTTTCTTCCATACAACCTTGCATTTTGGGGTAGTTTCCTGTAGTTGGTTCAGATTATTAGGAGGGGGATATGAGGTTAGGAGGGTTAGGAGGGGGCTGAGGCAGGATGCTTGCGATGTCTATACAAACTATCATTCCTGTACCCAAGATTAATGTGTATAACAGCTTCAACAGCTTGTTCTACACATATTGTATTTCTGTGCATTCTGTTACATATAAATATGATCAGATAATCATTAGAGTCAAAGATGTACAGGCACTTATGGGTGGTGTCACCATTTCTGTATACATGGTCCCTCTAAGAACAACAGAAGGCTATAAGTAAAACAAAACTATTTAGAAATGTATTGATTAACAAGTCCATCAATGCCTAGAATAATTAGTACTGTTAAATAAATGGTATTGCTAGCATGAAATATGACCAAGTACGATGTGCAAATTCCTAAAAATTCCAGGTTCTAGACATTGTTTTGTCAGTGCCTAAGCTATGTCACCCAGGACCCTTGTGCAAATCTGAATAACATTTAAGAGCTACTCAGTCAGGTCATAATAATACTTGACATTGTTTCTTAAAATGTCGGCTACAAGGACCTGTGCCACTATAATGAAAATGAGTGAGCTTGACGGTGAAGAGGCTTTTCCTCCCAAGAATCCAATTACTCCCAATTAGACTAGAGTACCTGTAATTCCTCCCTGGTGGCTATGAGCCAGGGATGCCTCTGAGAGAGTTGTTAACTTTGATATACTCTCATTTAGTTGATTGGGGCACCTCGGGGACTGCTCATCTGGGGAGGGAGAATAGGAGAGAGGAGGCAGAAGTGGGAAGCAGAAATAGAAGACAGGTAAAATCAAAAAGGGGAGGAAGGAGGGTAAGGGAGAAAAGTGCCTGTGTGAGGAAGCGTGATAGCACTATAGATTTCTAGTCCAGCTCTGGAGGGCTGGTAGCCTTCCTCACTGGTCTAATCTCATCCATATTAATGTGTTTAGTAGTTTTTGCTATAGGGAGGGCAGCAAGGCAGCAGCAGTGAAGACGCCACTTACTGACATCTCATCTTGCTAAGCCAACTGGGTCATCTGCTTACACAGGTGTGTGCGTGTGTGTTTGTGTGTATGCACGTGCACATATGCGCTGCGGTTCATCCTCATTCGACTGGTTAAAATATTCAAGGGTTTCCTTGTAAAGACTTAGGAACAATGGGTTCAATTAAAAGTAAGGCACTAAACAACTTAAATTCAGTGAAGTGAAAAAAGGTCGCTTTTTGCTGTTTTTAAAACATGCCTCAGGATATACAGTAATTTATGCAATCATGAAACAGCTATTTATACACATCTGTGGAGGAAACTGTTCATGGAGTTTATTTAATACAGCCAGGAGAGAGGAAGAGAACAGCAATATTTTAGTCGAGAAGAAAGCATTGTAACTTTAGTCAGATGAAGTCATGAAAATGTCAACAAAACTGCACGAAAAGTTTCTTCCACTGATGGTTTAGCTCATGTTTCAAAAAATTTCCCCTCTAAACACATTTTTGCAAACACATCAAGTACTCAGAATATGAGGGTTCCTTACCCTCAAAGGAATAATGACACATATAATATTCTGATTGCAGAAATCGTAGTTTTAGCCAGCCAAAGATGGATCTTGGATGATTAAATATTCAACAAAAAAAAGCAATATCTGAGTATACTGTAGGTGCTGACAAATATTAGCCATGGAAATCGCACTACATGGGCTTCCACAATATTCATGAAGAAGGCTATCACAGTTAGTGACAATGTGTATGTACCCTGCATATAAAAAAATCTACTCAATTACAGCATTTGGAGTATTTCTAATTAGTTACTATCCACCTCTTTCATTTTATTAATTCCTCAGTTCTCCTGGGATATTTACAGAAATTTGATAGAAAGAAGTGTTTCTTCCAAACTCACAAGTCATAGCTGGTTACTTTGTAAATATTGTGTCTTATTTTGTTGTAGTGCATGCATATTTTCATGTATGATTCAGAAAAGCACTGACCCTGAACATGTGAGCACTGAATACAAATATGACTCATGTCTAGTATGCAAAACAGTCTGTGACAGCTGCCAGTCAGATCTAGTTTTGATCATATGCCATCCTTTTTATCATGCGGTATATGGGCAGGACATGCCACCCTGTCCTTTCCCATTTGGGTGACAAGTTCCTCAGCTTAGATGATGCTGAACTACTAAGGAAGAAACGCCAGTCTGTCTTGACCAAATCATTCTTTTTGAATGATTCATTCCTGATTTTGTTTTCCAAACAGGGCCAAGCAGAAACAACATGAGACACAAATGTATGCCTGTCCAGGAACTGTTGTATTAAACTTTCAAGCGTGTTCATTTTTGAATACTGAAAGTACTGCAGCCTGCCAGGTGAAGACAACATGGATGTTTGTCAAAAACAGTCAGTGGGGCTGGGATGATATGCTGATCTCCCTTTTCAATACTATCCCGATATTTGGGTGCTGATTCAATATGTATTGCCATTCTACAAGTATTGTGATTCAATATTACAAATTATTGAGATTTTTGTTGTTTTCTAGACCATGGGGAAAAGTTGAATCATACAATTCTGTATATCACGAGCCATATTTCCAAAAACAATGCACATCACAGCCAGTCTTGTTGAGTTTTGTTTCAGCAGTTTTATTTCATTGCTATACTGCATGTAAAAGTGGTAAATAAAATGTACATGTACAATAGAATGAATTATATATATATATACACACACACACACACACACAAACACACACACACACAAAAGAATTGCAATACTTGAGTGAATCAATTTTTTTTCCAACCACTACTATACAGCCACTCTTTTCTGCAGAACTTCGGTCTTGCATTTAAAAGCAGTCAAAAGTTTCTTGAATACAAATGTAAAAGAACAGAGATGTGACAGGCTGTGTTATTGTTCATGCCATCAGTGAAGACACACAAGAGTTCAATATCCAAATGAGTCAACCAGCTCTGGGCTTTAGACAATAGCACTGTTGATCTGTGCCAGCTATTTTGGATATGATATGGCGTTCTTGCAATGAATCTTGGAGCTCTCTACTCCTTCTCCAAAACTATTCAATACATCCTCTGTTTTGTGGCTGGTGAAATTCCAGGCACTTGTTGTGGATCCGCCTCCTCGGTATTCTTTAAACAAACTTAAGCCACTAAGAGTTGCATCCAACATGTTACGGAGGACAAAAAAATGGACAAGAATGCTCATTTTCAAAAAGGCCTCAGTTTTAACTGGCTGATGTGATTTGCAACTTGTGTACAACACAACGAACAAGTAGGTGTAGGTGTGTGGAACCTCTGCAAGCTATACTGTGACCCATTGACATTTGGAGAAAATAGAGTAGGCTGATATAAACAATCAAAGACAATATGTGGCCTATCAATGATTCTCTTGCTACAGTAGAGCCATTTCTTGAGTTTGAGCATTAAGGCATATTTACCATAACATAATTAAAGTCTCGTCTTTGAATTTTGGTTTGTAAGTATTAAGACCCAAATTATGGTTATTCGCCCAGTAGACATACTATAGTTTATTAAATTCATTTTGATAATTTGGGACTCCACCCACTTGAAAATGTAAAGAAAGTTCGGACTGTTCATCTGATTCGCTTGCTGGACTGCAGGCTATTTGGCTTGTATTTAGAATATATTCATATTTAAATATGCATATTCTATGTGGTTTTTCATTTTTTATGTTGTGGCAGGGGAAGGGGCAGGGTTAGCCTGTAGTGTGGTTCGCTATGAAACTCATTTTTGTGTAGGCGAATCACGAACCGGTTCACCGCTATCAGGCAAGAGGATAGGTCTAAGGTCAAGTTCAAATTCAAGTTTCAACTTTATTTGCTCCAATGGCCCAAGTGGTTTTGCAGCAAGTATTATAAAAGAGTGTAATATATAAACATAAGATGGACAGGTCCAACAAACCATAGTCACGGTGTCCACATAGAGTTTCAAGCAGATTGCGCAAGACAAGTCATTCATGACATCATCTTGATATCATCACTGACAAACACTCATGTCCTCCCTCTCCCCAACCAACATCTACAGTAGGAGATCCAAGGCAGTAGAGATGAGAGTCTCTACCTGTTTTTCTTGGCAGTGGTGAGCCTGACCCCGCGGCCAGAGGGCTGGACTTTAAACACAGAGTCTAAGGGATGGACACAGTCAGAGATGAAGGCTTCTGCATTATTTACCACGTCTGTTGTTGTGCTTGTCACCGGGGCAACATGTGGGTCTATATAAGAAATAGGGTCGACCAGAGTGATACAGCTGAGAAAAAGTACAGTAGTTCAGTTTCAATTTCAGAGGCGCATGACTGCAAATGTCCAAGTCCATGAATATTTACGATCATCATGTTTCTGTCTGATGACGCACAGTAAAAAGTTGATGGGGATTCTGCTCCATTACCTCGCTTTAGCCTCATTCGCTCGTCGTCGAGTACCACTCTTAAAGAAATGGTCTGCCACCTTTCCTGTCCTTACCCTAACGCTTCACTGATCTTATGCAGAGAGCTGGGGCATGAGACAAATGATTTTTGGGAACAGCTTTTGCAGTTTCCGAACATCGAAATCTTGAATGACAAACATGCTCCCTTTGTAATATCTCCAGTAGACGTTGATCAATGTCCTACACCTACAGTAAGTACTAATACCTACATCCACACATACTCCACAGCATCTACATGGGCCCATATGCTTGATAAATTCATTATGGGCAAGGAGTAGACTCCTATATGGCACTATCTTCAATTAAATACAGTTTTGGGTGCATTAGTGACACTAAAAAATACTAAAGTTCTTTTCTGATAGAGGGATGAATTTTCCCAGTAGAGAATTTGATTCATGTGACCATGATCTACACAATTAAGACAGTGGTAACTAATTGATTCTTTATATGGTTTAAAACATCACTGTTAAATTGTTTGGGACACACTGCCATCTAGTGGCAAAGCAGCAAATGACCTGGGAATAAAAGTCTTGTAGGGCGCTCCGGTGGATCACCGTGTAGAGAGCGTGCCACATAACCACAGCAGCACAGATTCAGTTCCAGCCCGTGCCCTTGCTGCATGTCATCCCCTCTCTCTCCAGTCTTTCCTGTCTATCTCTACTGTCATTGTCAAATAAAGCAGAAATCCCCAAAAAATAATCTTAAAAAAAAAGTACAAGCCTTATACACAGGGTGTGTCTTTTACAATGCATTCAGCAAATAATGTGACAACAAATTTGCTTTTAAAAACCCATAATATAAAAATGTACAAAACAGTCATTTGAAACAGATTTGCCTCTTTTTAATTCAAGCAGACCCACTTGTTTTCTTGCTACTGTGGACTGGAAAAATGTATGTACTTGGTAAAAAGGACATCAAAACATACTGTTAACACATCCCTCTTATCTCTTACAGTTCTCCTGAGGCCGATTCTAGAGGACAAGTAAGATGAGGCTGCAGTGATTATCTTTCAAGGTTTATTTATTTATTTATTTATTTATTTATGAAGGATTCCAAACCCCTGATTAACAATCCACAATAGGCGGATTCATATGGACACACCGACATCTAGTGGTTTAAAATGTAACAGCAGCAAATGGCCAAGGTATCAAATTAGAAAAAGCTTCATCAAAGGGTGTTTATTTAGTATGTGAAGCTAATAATCTGGATGATTTATCCTTTAAAATCACCATAACACAAAGAAGATGGCACCAATGTGCTTTGATTGTGTAACTGCTGCCATGGACAACCAAACATTTTTGGATGGATGTTTTTTTCCTCTACATTCTATAAGAAAGGCTAAAAACCAAGAAGATGGAGAACAAATACCATCAGATAGACAGTGTAAATATTATTGCACAATATCACTTGGTTATTAAAATAACTGAGTTTAGATACATTCTCTGATGAAGATATTGTAGAACACTAAATCCTTAGGCTGTGCTCATTAGAGCTCAGTTAAATGATGCAGACAAATGAATAGCATGACTCCAAGTCCTAATGATGGAAGCTGTGAGGGTGGAAGCTGTGAGGAAAACAGTTTTATAGCTGACAGCTTGTTCTGTGCTCAGGAATAAATGGCTCTTTATGTACTGAAACAAAGAGGAAGGAATAATTAACACATATTTAAATAAGTAAGGACAATAACAAAAGTCAATCTGGGAAATTAATTAAACTTGGGGGGGGGATTTTTCTTTTTAAGTTTCCCAAACTCTTAAAGTATTAACCATAATAACATCATACTGTTTTGTAAGTAGGTATCTTTTCATAAGTCAGTTAGGGACAGTTGGGATAACACTTCATGCTCTTCCTTCAACCAGGGTTCATACAGCTTCCAAAGAGTAAAATTCAAGCCCTTTTCAAGCACTTTCAAGGTACCTAAACCAAAAACAAAAGAAACAAAAAAACTGACTCTCGAAGCCTTTATCATCTAATCTAAATTGTTACTTTAAATGCAATTGCAAAAAATAAAGTTTACAGAATTCCTTTATACCCACAGCAATCAATATATATTGTCACTTTTATGGGATCATTTCAAATATTAAAATATGTAAAATATGTATATATGAAACACCAGATTATGTTGAAAATCAAGCATTTTTCAAGGAGTACATTTGAATTCAAGCATATTCCAATATCCTTCAAAACAGCATTTAAAATGAAGCAATTTCCAAACTTTTGAGACTTTGTACGAACCCTGTTCAACTTATCCTGAAATCCTGGAGGCCACCCTACACATTTGGCATGTGTTCATAAATTAGAAGAAAGTTTTAATACAATCACTTTGCATGCACAGAACTGTCTGTTGACATGGATGTTGTGTGTTGATGTGTTGTTCACATTGATGTACTACTCAAGCAACACATTTTTCTTCATGTTTTGGCTACTTATTCTTCCAATTTGATGCTGTAGACTTAATTCCAGTTTAGACTGTATAATGTTCACTCATTAATATGTTTTTATACAATTTATTCTGCTTTACTTTTATTGCTAATTATTTTTACAACCATGCCTGAAGGATTGTTCAGCTGAGTAGAGTGGGTTGCTGAACCCATTGTAGGAGAAATTAAATGTATGATACTCCGTGCACTTCATACAGTAGACTTCCATTTTGCTTTTAACCCAGTTAGTTGTTTTTGTTTTGTTTTTTTATTCCATTATTTTTAGTATTGTTTTGATACTGTTCATATTTGTACTGTTTTTGTGAGGTAACCTACTAAAGTGATTCCTTATATTTCACCTACATATTCTCCTTTTGGGCAAATGACATCAGGTTGCCTATTTTTACTACCTACATACCTTATGGACTCCTGGTGCATTTAAGGAATACACATTTATTGAGCGATTGTCCTACTGGTCAGTTCATCCATCAAGGGATGAAAATATAGGCATCAAAATCATCTGTGTCTCCAGCAGACCATTGGCTCAGGTGCTACATGCCAATACTTTGAATGAAACACAATGAATTTACAATTTAAAAAATTCAAAAAAATAAATAAATAAATAACTACCATAAAAAAATATACAAAGCTGCATTTAGTGGAGGATAATAATCAATTAAAAATATTGGGTATATATCTATTATTTCTGT
>OMKZ01028296.1:0-17390 GCA_900302535.1 Neoniphon sammara
GTTTGTTGGGCTCGGCGCACGCCTGCTGCCACGCCGGGAGCTTCTGGGCTAAAAGATCCTTGCCCTGGATGGAAAAGAGGGTGAGAGGATTGGAGGAGAGAGGTGGAGAGTAGAATTAATTCTTCATTTAAAGGCAATATAAATGAGATTCTCCTACCATGGAACAGGTGAGGTGAGCCAACCTGCCTTAAAATGCTGTTAACTCACCGAAGAGAAATGTATTAGCATGGGTCTCAGTGGAGCGTTTGAAATGGTAAAATAAATGGAGGGTTCTGTCCCATTATGCTCTAGATGCTGTTTCAGAGGCTTTTCCATCCTGACAAGAATACAATTCTAGGATAACACTGAATACTTGTCATTTTGGTTGGTACAATAATCACATTTATAGATACAGATAGGTGAATATTGGTTCTGTTCTTCTAGCCCATACCAGCTCCAACGGGTGCTGCTCTGTAGCTGACCATCACCTCCAAGCGAAGGCGGGCAAGAGCAAAGACTTTCCCGATGGAGATCAATAAAGCATTGCATTATTCACATCAACCGGGAGATCAATGAATGAAAGGATGACAAGAAGGCCGGAGGGAAGAAGGGGAGGGAGGTAGATGGAAGGCATGAGAGATAAGAGCGGGATGAGAAGAGGCAGCGAGGGAGGAAGTGAGAGACAGCGCAACGAAACCTCTTTATGAATGCGCTCATTTCGTTTGAGAGGCTCTCTACAGGCGCTTGAAGGGCCCAGTTACGTTCCTTCCATACATTATACAATAGAGCGGTTGGAATCCTAAGTAGTGTTACATAAAGACGCTCTTCATTTGCATAAGCGAGCGAGTTGAGGAAACACTGGAAACTAAACTAAGTCCACCAGTGACGGACCGGTAGTCCAAGGAGAATCAAACAAATTCAAACTGTTCTTGAACTCTGTCAAGTCGCTCAAGAGGATAAATACATTCTGGTTCCAAGGTTGTCTGGCCCTGCTGGGGATATGTGGGCTGCAGCGTCAGGTGTCAGGGCGTGGGTGGGATGATCAGTAAAATTAACACCCAAACACACAAATACCAAAGTACAGCAAACAAATGTGCACAAACCGGTACACAAACACAGAATGAAGGCAAAATTGAAAGAGACAGAATGAGATGAATGAGACAGACTGACACATATGAAGACAGAAAAACCTAGCTTTATTTGGACTAAACTGGTATACAGGACAAACATGAATTAGCCCCTTAAGTTTGGCATTTTCTCCGTTTTAATGCCTTCTGGAAAGCATTAGAAACAGGAAATTTACTGTGCGTCATAGAAAACCACCAGTTCTCGGAGACTGCATACATTAATGCAGTGACCATCCATGTATTAGTGATTCATCGTCTGTCTGAAAAACATTTTTGTGTTGAAACCCCAATCACAATGTTAATATATGTAAATGCTTGACGATTTCCAAGAAATGGTGATTTCTTTGTCAGAGAAAGAATCCTGTGGTTAATATGAATCATCACAAGAGGCTATGAGCATGAAGTCTAAAAAATGTCCGTCTCAAGTCAAAAATTAATTTCGTCACATGTTCAGGTGAAAATGTGAACGGCGTCAGTCGAGTGAGATAATTTCACTCATTTTGTTGTTGTCGTGTTTCACTTGAACATGACACCTGAAGAAAATTCTATTATGTACTGATGTGCATTGAAAACAGTGAAACTATCTTGCCCTACTGGGTTTTTTTCACTTGTTTTGAGCAAAATAATAGTAATTTTATATTTAAAACTCAACATTAGAATAGAATCTAGAAACGTAAGGAGGGAAATTATTTTTTGCAGTGTAGAGAAAATAATTCTGGATTTAATTAGAGGCACCTGTGTTTGAGCTCTATGAAATGAATGTCTCAGGAAATGAGAACTACCACCCAGTGTTTTCCAGGTATTCATACAGAGCTATTACAATTACAGTGGTGGACAGAATATTGTCCACACTGATTTATACCAGTGGATGCTTGAATTAATGGGACTTGAAAACAGATATGTTGTCTGTGTTTGTGTATCCATATTTGTGTGCTTGCATATACATCTTGTGTGTGTGTCTGTATGTCTGTGTGTGTCTGTGTCCACACCAGTCACTCTGTTTTCCATTCGTCTGGCTGTTGGTGGGGGCCGTGAGTCACTGTGACCCCACTTGGCCCTTCCTGCTAGTTAAGGTAGTGCGTAGGTGGTGAGTGTGGTTTACCAGCGCGATGATAAACGGCACTAGCAGATGGTGGCTATTCCTCCTTCGTTCTTCCCTTCACTGCTCATCAACCGCAGCACAGGAGAGCTGTTCTCTTAAAGAAACACACCAAGTTTCTGGAAGATTTTCTCTCTGGCCAGCTCATCCATTACGTAATCTGAGCTCTGACACCATAATCATTTGTAGGTCTCCAGTAGATCATTGGCTGCGTTAGTCCATGCAAACATTCTAGCATACACTAGGGTTTTTTTTATTAAATTGCCTGCAGATTCACAAATGAAAATAAAATAAAATATCATTAATTCAATATAGATGATAAAGCCCTTTGAGACTGTAAAAACGGATTTAGGGCTCCAAATAAATGTGAACTTGAACTCTAAATAAACTTTATTTTTAGAACATTTTCAGGTTGGCTACCATGTAACTCACCTGTGCAGTGACTTTTAGCTGCTGTACAAAACAGGAAAAGTAGTTCCTGCTAACTCACATTTGATAAACTATAGCATGTCACCTACTAGCACTCACCATTCGCTAAATTTGAGCACTAGTTAAACGCTATCAAGGTTCGCTAAAGTGTTAGCATGCAGCATTGGAGCTACTGGGGACACGTGGATGATTGTGGTGTCTATTACTCTCATTTAACAGTTAAGTTTACTGAGCCAATTTCCTAAAAACTTTGTGTATTCCTTTAATGGTCTTATGCAAGAAGGGTCATACTGAGTTGGAGCAATGTGGGCAAGGTTGGTAGAAAAAAAACAGGGGGAGAAAACCAGGAGGAGATGATATTCTTGCCCTTTCCAAACGTAAAACACTGTATCCTGTCCTTCATTTTATGTATAGTCTTCTATATCTAACCTCTTTTTTCCTCTTTCATCCTGTCTCATAGATAACACTCAATGATTTCTAAATGTATAAAATAAATTCAATCTGTCTCTGTATTTCTCTTTCTGCATTAACACTAACAGTCTGTACTACCTACTGTGTGCCGCCTCTCTCTCTCTCTCTCTCTCTCTCTCTCGCTCTCTCTCTCTAACCCTGTTATCTCTTTCCCTACCTGTCTCTCTCTCTCTCTCTCTTACTCACTTGCTCATTCACACACACATACACACACATACACACACACCCACACACAGTGAGACTGCGTCTGAACGAAGTGTTCCTGTAGAAGTAGGCCACTCTCTCTTCCTGCTGTCCCCCTCCTTCACCCCCCTCACCACCCACTCGGTCGCTACCAACCTCTCCAACTTTTCTTGCCACTTCACATTCCCTGTTCAGCTCCTGTGCTCGGGGACAAAAACAGTAGGAAGAGAGAGAGAGGGAGGGGGAAATAGAAAAAGCTTCCCTTATCCAGTTCTTGGATAATATCGAGCTCCTGATGAGTGATCTCCTGGCCGCGCTGACGCATGAGAGTAGCCAAGGCATGATAGCAGAGCCCTTGAGGCGATTGCCTGGATGCAATGGATGAATGAGTGCAGAGGGTACCAGTGTGGCAGAAAGTGTTCACTAGTTTGGAAGGGAAGGAAATCAACGACCATGCTGGTGTACAGCTTTTTGTACATTACTGCATGTTACCATCAGCTGTAAATTTTACAGGGAGATAGCTAACATCTGCATATTTTGAACATATTTTTGTGCAGTTGCTACCTCCATCTATAAATATGATAATAGCTTAAAATCCATATTTGCACATCCAGACACATTTCTGTTTATTTGCTCTTCCATCTGGACCCTGATTATTTTGATAGCTAGTGCTATATCTTTATCTCCAATTATTTATTGGCTGTATTGTTTTCCATATTATTTGGCTGTGATTATTATTTTTTTTAATTCATTTTATAATATAAAATAAGAAAAGGTGTGTTGGATAAGAGAATAAAATGTGTCTTAGATTACTGACCATTTATCTTTTTCATATGTATATCCTATTCTCTGCTGCTCAAATGACCCAATTCCCCTGCAGGGATCATTAAAGTTTCATTTAATCTAACATGACTTTAAACTGTTCAACCTCCTAATTTTCAGCACTTAAATAAATCAGGATGTGATTTGCAAGGAGGTAAGTGGGGTTGTAGGACCTTTCCAAGTGAGCCGTGGCCTTGTGTTGACATCTGCACTGTGCAGTGTTTGTGCGGCTAACATGCACAGGAAGTGCAGATGAACAAGTGTAAACATGGCAATGGTTGAAGCCATCCCACCTCACCTTATTGTGGTAGACACTGCTGTTCTTGGCCACTGCACACTGGCGATCCACCAAGAAGCAGTACCTCCTTCTCTCCTCAGACAGAGCGTTCTTGTAACCTTCAGCGATGTAGTTCTCCAGCTCACTCTGCTTGCTGCTGATGGCCTCCACATACTGCGGAGAGGAAGGAGGCGGATGGCATGAAAATACATTGCAGCTGGATAGATGTTGCCCATAATTGCATTGATTCATTATCCTGGTGGGGTTAAAGTGACAGGGTTTGGGAGTAGAATGCCACAAATTGTAGTTTCAGGGCAACTTCCATCCTGAGCATGAAATGAATCAAAATGACGTCAATAGCTACCCGCTTTGCATTGCTCATGTTAACAATGGAAGCTGTGAGGGATTTCAGCAGACAATGGGCTACATTTTGCTTTGCTGAATTATGCAGAATTGAACTTTGCAGTACTAAACTGAATCACACATCAGACATAACAGTCGTGACATATAAAAGGCTGAAATATCGTTAAAAGACATACTGACATGAAAAAAATATTCAGTGAGCACCAGTGCAATTGGAAAATGCCACTGCGGATCAGAGCTGAAAACCATGAATTACTGCAAAGGAAGTCTAGCCCCTCAGACTGCCTCATCATGAGTGTCTATTATGTGATAATGGTGAATGGAGTTGCTATTTCCTGCAGATTAGCCTGGTTGAAGCACCTTCCTTTTCCATTTGAACCCGCTCACCCTCCCAGTGTACCTGTTTTTTAAACTCATTCACCCACTGTTCCTTCGCTGACACAGCCCACTAAATCCTCTTTGTCCTGCAATCATGCAAGAGTACATCTACTCTCCACCAAAGTAGTGGAGCCACTCATCCACATCAGGTGTCACCTTAAGAAGTTCTGTAGCAGAGAGACAAGAACTACCTAACGTAACCTTGTCTTCAGGTCACTTATATAACTGAAAGCATCAGAAGATTCTCCAAAGTCTCAACCTCAAATCACTAAATGATCATTTATGATATAATCCAGATTTCTAGATGACGTCAAATATTGGGTCCTATGTAGTCTAAGTTTAGGAGTTTATGTTTGACTAGTGGCCATCCATGCTCCTCAGGATAAGATAAAATGCTTTGGATAAGGGGCCATCCAATGCCACACGTTAAAAAAGAAACAAAAATGGAAAGAACTAATTTTGCACCAACTTAAAAGCACATGCCCCACTTCACCCCGGGGAGATAAAAACATCTAGTAACACTTTTTAATAGTTCTTTTAGGGCGCCCAAATGACTCATCGTAACACCTCCACTTCCACAGATTGGTCATAGTGAAGACAAACACAAAGCTCCCTGTGGAATACTTGACCTACATCTCCTGTTCAAAACAGACTCCATCCTCGTCCTCCTTGCTTCTCTCTGGCATCAGCTGCAGCGCGTTAAGACTCACACAGACTCAGACGGACGGACCGAATTGCACGGATAGATGTGCCATTACAGAGCTCATTACAGCAACGGTAGCAGGTGTGTACAGCAAATCACAGACTAATTTGATCATTTTCCTGACTGCTGCTGTGGAGCTTAACTCCTCCACTGCTAGACATACACCTTGAAAAATGAGACTTTGTCATGGGTTCATTGGTTAGGGTTATAGCTATATATGTACCGAACCCTACTGACTCAAAAAACCCTATAATTTTTAAAAGTTAAAAAAATAAAAAAATAAAACTATTTAATACTGCTGATTTTGGGACGGGTTATACTACAAAGATGTACTATGTAGAATCAGAATCATCAGAATCATCAATAGAATCATCAATAATGGTTCTTAAAAGCACCATAAAGATCCATTTAGGCATGATCAAAGATTTATCTAAAAGTTGATCTAACCTTTTAGTCTGACATAAAGTAATGAAGGTTAAGATGAGGGATTTGAAGTGGGAAAAAAACAAAAATTTCCACCTTCTGTCCCAGTTTGCCCACCTGATCTCCCACTACATCACTGGGCACGGTGCTACAGAGAACCAGGGTTATTTATAGCACCATAAAGAATTATACCTTGGCAGAAGCCTAAAGAATCCTTTCCTGCTTCTGTGTAAAACCTTTTTGTCAAGAGTGTCATCTTGCCATACCTTCACCTTTATCTCTTCACGTCCCTGTCAATGTTTATTTCTATTTATATACTTCCTTTCCTCAATCTTTCTCTCGCTATTTCCTCTCTATTCACCCTCACTGTCCCCAGCTGTGTCCCCTACTGGAGATTGAGATGTTTAAACTTTTCGATGATGACACCCTGCTATTGATTGACTGTTGGTTGCGTCTCTGTAATGAGCCTAATAGCCCAGGATTGACAGTGAAGATGAGACAATGGCAATTAATTTCCCTCGTCCCTTCACCCCTGTATACAGACTGATTACAGAGAACTAAGAGGATAAAAATGAAGACCCTCATTAACTAGTAAACAGAATAGTAGGGTGATGAAAAGCTCAGGGTAAAAACATATTTCCAAATAACTCTTAGTTTACTTTGATGTACCTGACAGATCAGTAAGGCAGAATAAAATACACTTCAGGAAATTTAGACAACCTGAAAGTCAATTTAGTATAATTTCAGTGACTGACACCTGAATTGTCTTGTGTTATGATAAAATGTACCTACTGGATGCTTCAAAGTAATATTTTTTATTTTATAAATGATGAGTGCTATTCCTTTCATGTCCTTAACATTTCAGCTAAACTTACTTGATTTGTTTTTGGGGTTTTTTTTTCATCATAACAGTAGTCACCCCCATTTTCAAATTAAATTAAAGAATGACATTTTTATCAGTGTGGTGCCACGAATCAGCGCGCAGCCACCTGTCAGAGAGTTCCCGCTTGTCATCTCTGAGCTCTGTCTGCCTTAAATCTGCAAGTTCTGCTGCAAGTTCCCGACACAAGCAGTTCAGTCTCTCTTAACCTGTCAGTTTATCCCACACACACTCCGGTGCTGTGTTGATATTAGCCACCGGGGAAACACTGTTGATCTGTTGACGTGCCACATGGAGGAGCCACAGTGCCACACCTCAGCTCTCCAACATGTCAGTCAGCTATGAACTGTCTTCTCTCATTATCTCCATATCCACAGTGACACAGTAGGCAGCCTAACAGAAAATGTGTTAGATCTCCAGGAACCGGCAGGAACACAAGACCCAAAAGGGACAGAGAAGTCCAGCAAAACAATTCCTTTGCCCAAATATGGTCATTTAGTTGGAACTGAGCAGTTTTTTGAGAACTGAACAAGGTGCTTCAACAACACAAGTGTGTGTGGGCGCACAATGGTTGATATACACTAATCACCAACAGTCAAATGTTGCAATGGCGAAAAGCCGAAATGGCAGCGGTAGAGGAAGATGAAGGCCAGGTATGAATCATACAGACGGCGGAGGCGGAGAGGGATAAGGTAGCCTGCGAAAACACATGGAGGATTATTTTCGCAGCATGGAGCCATGTCGAGCAGATCGAGACCAGCATGCTGAGGTCAGGGCCGCCGCGAAGCAGCCGTCAGTCTCCGGGGACTGACTGACAGGCTGCGGTGGAGGGAGAGAGAAGTGCTTCAAGATGTAGACACAGTGTGTGCTACTGTGTTTGTGCACTTACAGATACTATTGACTCTGCATAAACTGAGACTAGAGATGGAAAGAGAGGGTGGAATAGCAAGTTTACCATGCCGTTCATTTGTGTGCTCTGCCTTGTTTACCTCTCTGTGGGGGAGGATTTTTGGGAAGTAGTAAATTTGAGATGATTACAGGGGCTTTCAGGCACGCCCTTATGATCTACAACATGGAAACAAAACACCATCTTGGGGTATAACTGGAAAGGAGAAGCTGTCAAACCAGTCTTGTTTGCCCCCAAGCATTCCTTTCCATATGTCTGTCTTACCAGAAGCCGCCAAGTGTTAACAGCTGATTTGATAGAATGTACAGTACACAGCCTACATATACAGGTCACAAGCTGAGACACATTATATAAATCCACACAAGCCAACAGGCCTGCCTGTTTTGTTTTGCTGCTTAGAACATACACTCTATGTTCACGACCAAGAAAACATGAAATAACACATGGGCTTCGGCATCATAACAGCATTGTGTAACACAGCACAGTTTCATAAGAGATCCCTAGAGAATGCCGCTACTTAGATGTACATTAAAATGCATTTATCCACCGCTGTGCCGTTCCTCCTCAATAATTTAAGTAGCGTTAATGCATCAGGCGCGCAGCATGTGCAGTATATATATGTGTTGTGATCTCGCCCAGGTATGGAGCTCTAATTGGATTCCAACAGGCTTTACATGCTACTGCCAATCAATCGCATGTCATCCAAAGACCCCCTATTTATAGAAGGTCTCGGTCGGGCCAAATGCTTTAGCGGCAGGGGAGATGCTTCTGGTTTCTGCTGACGGCCAGCACAATCAGCATTTAAGCTGTGTATGTGTGCATTTAGAGGGGGGAGTGTGAGCTTGTGTGTCCACTATTTATTGATTTATTTCACATCAAGACTGCTGCAACTACTTGTAATCACAGTGTTGCCCTGAGACCACTTGTGCCAACCTGTGAAACTCTTCAGAGAGCGCCTTGGAAACATGCAGTGTAATGCATATTTGTTTGCCGGACAAAATCTGCATCTGCATTACATCTTGGTAAAATCAAAGGCTTTCTACGAGTTAAGCCAAATTTGCAGAGGCAGAATGATTGATAAAAATAGTCCTGCCTTTGTTTAAATCACTACCTTTTAGTGAGCTGGAAGCAAAGTGTGGTGGTATGCAAATTGCAGAGGTTACACAGTACTGCGAACTTTGATTTCACCTCAACATCTCAAACTGGATGGAAATAGAAATAACTGAAAGGCTGGAAGGGGGAATAAAAGAAAACTGTTTCAACTGGCCCCTTAGCTCCGTGGGAGTTTCAGTCTTTTCAGTCATCACAGCAGCAGTCAGATACCTATAAGGACAACAATCCAAAGTTAAGTCTTGATTGAAATGAGCCTAATTTTTTATTTTTTTATTTTTTTTTGAAGACTGATTCACATGAAACAGAGCTGTCGAGTGGGTTGCTAGTTGTCAGAGCGTGTTTGAGAACAACTACTGTACACGTTGTACAGCTCCTCCCCACCAACAAAGTCTTTTGAAAACATTTGCATCAAACCGACTTATTAACAGAATGAGAACAAGAAGTGGGTCATCGAAGGAAAGCGGTGTTTTCGCATGTTTGTGTGTGTGTACTTATGTGGGAGTCTCTCCTCCTGCTTGAAGCAGAGGAACAAGAGACAGACAGACGTGAGAAAGATGAATAGAGCTAAACAGAAGTTCAGTTAACGGTTTCAGTAGTTCAGGCCAGGCTGTTTGTCTCTTTTAACTGGGACAACATGTGAAGTTCACATTGTCATCACAGTTTGAAGACGATTATTATATTCTGTCTCTCATATTCATTTCTCTCTATTCTGAACTATCCATCCATCCATCTTTCTCTTTGATGCTTTGCACACACACACACACACACACAAGGCTCTGATGTGCTGGCATCTCCTCTGACTTCATTTCATTAAAAATGTGTCAACGACCGGACAAACCAACACATTTTCACGTATGTGACTGACATGTTACTGCCTTTTGTTTCACTCAGTGCAGGCGCTTCTCGCTCTCTCCCCATTCATCATGGCTTTGTTATCATGATGAGTCGATAATTGGTTGTTTGAATTGCGTAACTGCTTCACAATCACACGTCGGGCACTGGGGAAGGATGCAATAAAACATTATTATCAGTGGTGGTGTTGCGTCCCCGGGATTTGAAATGGAGATTTTTATGACCATGTCTCCAAAGTAGCTGCCTGAGGCCTGTGGCTTTGTTTTAAAAAGAGGAGAATAGGGAGAAACAGATACATAGAGGCAGAGAGTGAGATCTGACTTATCACCAGTGTCTTTTACTGTACCATGAGAAGGGAAGACCCGGTGCTCTTGGCAACAGAATAGATTTTCCTCCTACTCAACCCCTATGAATGGTGATGCAATGTCTCCTCTTCCACTATCACTCGACTTGGGCTTTCAGCTGCAATGCCTTTCTAAACTGCCATAGATATGAATCACAATCTCAAAGGACATCCATGGTGAATGCTAACGTCTCGGAAACATGGCAGCTAATAGTATTTCCATTCTTATTTATATCAGTCTTTAGAAAACAACAACAACAACAACTACAACAACAAAGAAGCCCTGCAGCGGCAGCAGGCAGGAGGATGTGAGATTCCTTTTTGATCGGCATTATCTCCTTCCAACAGCTCCCTTCTTCCACCAATCACGCTTTCAATAATAAATGTACAAGAAGATTGACCATACCTACTGTGCTCAGGCAGCGGCTCAGTGCTTTATGGTCCCTGAGGGACGCTGCTGTAAATGAGTGAATTTCCATCGCCTATGGTTTTAATATTAGCATCAATCACGAACAGAAGGAGGAAGTGGGGATTACTTTTTTTGTGGGCGTTTTTCTTTTTTTTTCTTGCTCCCCCAAAAGGCAACCAGTGAGCTGTTACAGCACTTAATTAAAAGATGGAGGGCAGAGGGATGCATGAAGCACAGAGGAAGGAGGCTGGTGCCTAGTCACCTATAAATATGGGAGCATACACATGCATGCACACAGGCAGGCTTGCACACTTTACAGGAAAACAGATATATACGCATGTGCATGCACATGTGACACGCAAACACACATATGCACACAAACAAGTCCATACTGTATAATCAAGGAGGCGAATCTGTCCCCTTTTTTCTTTGGCTGGGATCTCAGGCGACCGGTGTCTCCTGTTCCTGCCAAGCCCTGGTTCCCATTAGGGCCCATATGACGCACAGCAGGGACCTGGCTACCCAGACGCACGGCACTGACACCTTCAGTCCGTACACATGCTGCTTCACCGGCCCGCAGCGCACCCGCACACTCACACGTGCAGACAAACGTACACATAAACAGACGCACGCAAGCCTCTGCAATTCACGTTAATGAGGTCTAAGATGCTGGAGGTGCAGTTCATTTGGAGAGCTGGGGACAGCAACGGGAGTGGGACTTCAGTGATAATGGCAAAGACTACGCAGGTTAAGCTGTGTGTGTGTGAGAGAGAGAGAGAGGGAGAGAGAGAGAGAGCTGAGACCTGGGCTTTCATGCTTCGTAAGCCAATAAAACCCAGAAGAATGGACAGGGCTTTGGGGGTGAATGTTCCAATGCCGTTCCTCACAGCTCCATGTATTGATTTTTGCAACGACTCGACAAGCCGCCCCTTTCGTGCTCTGCTGGCCATCCATCGCCGCAAGACTAACAATTACACAATAATTACCCCCCCTACGGCACTTACAGAGTCGCGCGGGGCGAGCGCCTCGGCCCTTGTAAGTGCCGTACAATTAGCCCTTAACCTCCGACACCGCGTTTGCACCGTGCCGCAGTGCCTAATAAAAGCCATGCATTTGGTGCAACATCGCTTCAGGTGGCTCCTACGTTGGAGCGCAGCTCAGTTTGAGTGGCAAGACGGGACAAGTATGCACAAAAGCCGTAAAAATGAAAACATAAAGAACAACAACAGCTCCTTTTGTCTCCCTCCTCCCTCTCGCAGGTTCCCTTTGTGCTGAGGAACAGATGATAGGAGGACAGCGCATAACAGCAGATAACAGCATCTACTGTGTGGGCTGCATAAGAGGGCCCACCCACCATGTGTCACCACACTCCCAGAGACACACATTGTCTCCTCACACCTCCGCTCAAGCAGCAGCTACCTGCGCACGGGGGAAATGAGCCTCACCTCAGCCCATCAGCCTGCCCTAGATATCCATTTCTATAAACAAACGTTATGTAATGTTGCTAGAGTGCACCAACTAGTGAAATGGATGTAAATACTGAAAGGTTAAATAAAAGTATAACTGTTATGTCAGTACTTTGGCAGCATCACAAAGTACACTGGGTGAAAACTGCAGCAAGCAGGCAGGCTGGAAATCACTCTGACGATCGTCATTACGCGTCAAGGCCCGGGCTCTCGCTTATGTTTATCCTCACAACTCGGCCCACGTGTCCCAAAAAGAATGTCTGACGTGGCGAGGTGGAGTCGTGACCCCATCCCGATTTCCCAATTTCTCTTCCCTGTGCAGAGACCGGCATCCGGGCTGCACGGGCCCAGCCGGGGGTCACATCCCATTCAGCTCGGCAGCAGCCTATCCCAGCAGCGGTGGATTACCAGACGCGCTGAGGCTCAAATCCTGTCAGGAGGAGGGAGCGGCATCTACATAAAGCACTGTGCGAAACACCGAGCGGAGCTGACTGAGGGTCTGGGTCTTTCTTGCTCAAGTAAAGAAAACACTGTATTATGAGAAATGTTTCATATTCTCTGGCTGATTATCTCTGCCACCTGCTGGGCTGCAGCCAGACAGATCATATATTCCTTGTGTAGGCTGCTGTATCCATGTTGTTATGCATTTCATATGGTGGGCTTTTGTGGGGCCAGCTGGCCATACAGATCCTCTCTGAGCTACACAGAGCCAGAACATCTGATTTATTCCCATTCATATACATATAGAAGCTCTGCTGCCAGTAAACCAAAGAAGCAAGCCTGTATAATTTACAGGTGACATTTTGGAGGCCTTTACACTCACATTAACACTCCCTTACACACACACACATGCACACACACTGACCTGCATCTCCTTGTCCCCGTATTTGGAGGGATGCTTGCTGCCCTGGCTCTTCCTGCGCAGTTTCTTCAGCTCTGCCTGGCACTTCTCCAAACTCTCCCCTTTGCTCTTGTGCTCCATCTGGTATTTCTTCAGCGCAGCCTGAGGGGGGCAGCACAGAGTCAGCAGGGGCACCGCAGTGCTGTCATGTGTTACCCACCACAGATGACCTTTCAGACAGCACTAAAGTCACTTCAGACTGTCCTGATAAGTGCTCACCTTCTATTGCACAGTCTGATCGGTGCAGCATGAGGACTCGAGGGTTTATTATTGTGCATTGGCTATTTTCTCCTCCTCTTCTCCACCCTGCATCCCTTTTTCCTCCCTGCAGCCTCCATCCAAGATTCTCTTCTGTCTATGCCTTTGTCTTTCCCTCATTCAAACCAGCCAGGTGTGCTCTGACGCATTTAACGTAAGAGCAAGGCAACACTTGGCTCTTCGTCCAAATGTGTTTCTTTTTGTTAGGTTTAAAAAATAAAAAAAAAGACAGACAGGCGTGGGTAATTGCTTTCGTCAAAGACCGGAATAACAGAGCGAGCGCTCACACGTGTGTGCCTTTTTGATCCAAAACCAGCCTGGCAAAGCCTCAAATGTGTGGACAAATTTCAAACATGAGGTCATTAAGTGACATCAGAGTGCGTTTGAGTGCATCAAGAAATAGAAACTTCTCATTCAGACTCCAATTATCAGAATGACATTCATTCAGGAGCCTTCCAAACGTCCCATGACATGGGTTTTCTAAGAACGCTCTCCCATGGAAAAAATGTTCTTGGACCAATTCAAACCTACTGATCACTGCAAATGAATTTGTCTTTTTGAATTTTTTTTGTGTGCAAAAACTCCTCTCTTTTTCACAGAATGAGTCATAATTCATGGAGCGGAGAAGGAAGTAATTTATGTCGCTTATTGCGGCTTGGATGAAAGCCGGTGGGAAATTAAGGGGAGAGTGTGCATTTTGTTGCTGGCCAATGATTTTTATGAGAACGCGCTTCATATTCCCCATAAGTTCACTCTCCTGAGAGGCTGGTCCAATGTAGGGCAGAGTTAAAAGAAGCATTGCATCATGCCTTTAAAAATGTGGGCCTCTCATTAGAATACACAAGGCACATGTTGGAGCTAGATTGCAATTACATAATGAATCTGAATGCAATGCAATGAGAATCTGTCGCTTAGGATCAGTGCCATCTAATTTGTAAATAAGCTGGAAATGTAGTTTTTTCATTACTGAAACGGTGGGAAAGACGAGTAATGTTCCCGAGGTAAAAGGCCTTAATAATTACACTGTCTCTGAGCACCAGTTGGAAGCTGGGGCTGTTATGAGTAGTTCTGGTTATGGCTAATATGGATGTGGATACAGCAAGTGGGAAACTCACATTCAGGTAGCGTGCATCCAGCTCCACCTTCTTCTCCAACTCTGTGAGGAGCTCATTGTGGAAAGACTTCAGCTAAAAGACACACAGGAACACACAAGTCTCAAACACAAGGTGACAAATAATACAAAAAAACCCCCAAAAAAAACAAAAAAAAAATGAAACCTTCAAGCATTTGCCTGTACCCTGGTTCAACCGCAGCAGTTTATTTTCAAAAGGAATGCAGTGGCCGTCTCACAATGACACCAAGGCCTGTGTTTGTGTTGCCATCGGAAATGTCGCACCCAGAGGGTTAGTGGAGGATGTCTGGTATGTCAAATTCATGCCAAAGTCAATGCGGGGTGTGTGTGTGTGTGTGTGTGTATTGAGAGGGCAAAGTTGAACCAACGGCGAAATGTCACCAAGGAATCCACAAGCGACAAAATCAATAGCATCTTTAAATTATTAAGCGCACTTGAAATGAACACACACCGCAGTGGCTTCTGCTGACGAACTGCTGGACTGACAGAAGCTCTTTCACAAGATTAAAAAAAAAAAAGAAAAAAGGCACTTCCACATTGAATTAAGGCACTTTGTGACCTTGTCAAAGGCCTCTCACCCTCTTTCTCCCTCTCTTATCATCAGCGTTGAGGGAAATAATATTTTCTTAAACTTCTATCAATCGGATTTGTGCTGGAAAAGCAGGAACTGCTGAGATTTACACTTAAAGGAACAATGAGTTCAAAACCCAGCGACTGTTTGTGTGTGTCAGTGAAGAGCGAGGTCTGGCTTGTGTTGCACTGAGATTAGCTTTTTCCTTTTCCTCTCCACCATCAGGGCTGGGGCGTCCTCCTTGAAAATGAATGTCACTGACTCAGTGACATTACTACACGGCCTGCTCCTTTAAAGCTTGGGTTCTTTTCTTCAAGAATCCAATTTGAGTGAATTTAGTTTCAGAAAAAAAAAAGTAAGTAACGTTACTGGGGTAAAATCAACTTGAATAACAGTAAATGGTTTCTTAACACATGTAGACAAATAAACTGACTTACTTTTTCCGCCCTAAAAAAGAACATCAGTACATGTAATCTTTCCAGCCACTGCTAGTAGGATGAGAGGACAATTTTTATTATCAGGAAAAAAAAAATCTGCACCAAACCCAGATTGGTATTCTCCCTGCTTCACTAATTTACTCTGCTGACTGAATGTTCAGGGCTAATGGCACCACAACTGGCCAATTTACAATTTTCCAGTTTGCAAAGCTTTTGGAGAGCTGAGCCTTACTATTTTTTTTTTTTATTTCCTGCAAAGACATCATTTAAAATGTCAAATATCAAAACAAACTTGAGTCAAAGTGAAATTCTCCACTAAATACTACTTAAAACTACTCAAAAAGCACAACATCATAAAAATTGCATCTCAGTTATGGTAATGGGAGCGATTTTAATTTGTTGTCATCATGTGGAGGCTCAAAAGCAAATAGTCCCACAATCTGTTTTGGCTCCCAACGTTTAAGAAGCGCTGATTATAGAAACGCCATCGCCGCCATCACCACATGCTCACCATCTCTTCAAGCTGGATCTGGATCTGTCTGTGGACTTCAGCCATCTGAAAGAGCACCTCCCCTGTACAGAGAAGACAAAGAACAGAAAGAAAATAAACAAAAAAAAGGGGGGGCGGAGGGGGGAGGAGAGAAGAGAGAGATTGATATTAAACCTCCCCGATGCCTTTATGAGCTACAGAATCGTGCAAAAAGACCATGCAGCTACACACACAACAGATGATAGACAGGTGTATGGTGTCGAGGGAGGAGAGGAGGAGGAGGCGATGGACAAGATGAAATGTCTGTCATGTTACAAGCGGACAAAACTCAAAACACGGACAAAATCAATAGAACATTACAAGAATACGCAGCAAAGACAGAATGAATGAGAAATCAATGACTTTATTGAGAGATCTACGAAAAAACTTTACGTCTATATCAAAACCAAACTAAAAAGTATGAGTTTTTTTTCAGTTTATCCATAGCTTATAAGACTACTGCTAAGAAACATACAGGTACGGCATGATGAAAGAAAACTTTATTGACTCAAGTAAATCATAGTAATTCATCTTACATATGTTGACATATGTTGTACTACAACATAACAGGGGAAAAAAACACCAAAAAGCAGAACCCAGAGAGAAAGTCGAAAACTTAACAAGAAAAAAAGGAAGAAAGAAAGAATAAAAAAAAAAAATTAAAAACACAAAAGAAAAGTAGAAAGTAAAGGATGATTCATGCAGCCAGGGAGGTGCGTGTCGTTTTAAGATACCTACATGCTGCCTCTTCTGAATATGCAATGCATTGTAAAAAAAGGAACAAAAAGATCTAGTTTGAGCAAAGAACAGAGGGATAGAGACCTGGAGAGACAGTGAAAGATCAAACTACCCCAAAAAGAATGAGACACACGACAGGTTTTCACACAAAAAAAACACTCAGACAGGCAGTTAGTCAGACCCCCGACTTTAAAATACAGACCTCTGCCACATTATTAGCTATTTCTGCACAAATCCTGCCATCTATCTATCTATCTATCTATCTATCTATCTATCTATCTATCTATCTATCTATCTAACTTGCACATTTCTAAAAAAAAAAATTTGCTCACAATAATATATTCTACAGTTTTACCATGGTTCCACACAGCAATGAGGCCTAATTCATTCTAAATGAGCCCACTAATATCCATTAGCGGCACTCATCTGCCTCCTGTATAATGTATGTTGACACTGGATAATGTATGTTTTTGCAGCATTACCCTGGGGGAGGCGCGGGCAGACAGGGCATCAGTGGACAGTGAACTAGTCGGAGGGACACTTTAAGAGTGGGCTGTTTTTAAGGGGATAATATGGGCTTAATGGAAGTGCTGCGGTCAT
>OMKZ01028301.1:0-10168 GCA_900302535.1 Neoniphon sammara
ATTCCTCCTTGTTTGCTTTCTGTTTGGCCCCAGTTGAGAGAGTGGACTCACCTTAGTGTGCGTATGCTATTAAACTAGCAGAGATATTGGCATTTTCAGAGTTGCGTTCAATGAATCTCAGCGTCGGCCAATGAGTGCCACGAGCATACAAGACCGAGCTGCTGGCTTTATGCCCTCTCGTCCCTCTGACTCTCATTGACCTCTCCTCAGACCTGCGTGCTGAGAGGTAGACCACTAATCCATCTGACCATAGTGCTTTCAATCAGCTCTCTCATTCAGGCTCTCTCTCTCTCTCCTTCATTTTCTCCTCCTCTCTCCAACTCTTGCCCTCTCTCTCTCTCTCTCTCTCTCTCTCTCTTGCCATCGCTCCCACTTAAACCTAGTACGTAGGGGGCCTGACCGAGTGGATTGATTTCCAGTAAGGCGGCGTCTGGAGCGCATTCCATTCTGGAGGTTTCCGGACGTGTTCATCCTCCTTTATTGCACTCTAATCTCAAGAGGCGGCCGTGTCTGCTCCTTAGGCTCTGCTGTAGACACACACACACACACACACGTGGACACACACAAGACAAAGGAACACGCACACACAAACTCACGGAGGCCACAATAATTTTGGCATTTGGCTCTTCCCTCCAAAGACCCATGCTTAATAGCTAAGTGCCTTATGAAGATTTTAAGGATCGTTATTGCCTTCTTTGTCTTAATGAAATGCCATTGACCTTTCACAATGGGGCCGGTCTTATTGAAGAATAATAGGCATTTCATTTATGGTAATAAATGATACCTATGCCAGTATTAATGCCCTCATACAGGAGGCCCATTACGCTGTCCCAAAGATGGGGCGATTCTAATGTGGTAGAGAAGAGGTACTTTTACATGTATTCTGTATCTATGAACCCTCACCCTTTACTCCATGGGCACCCATGGGCACCCTACCCATATCGCCCACCATCTGCTGCCAAGTGAGCCTCCCACACCAAAGCTCCCTCACCCTCTGCCAGAGCGAGCGCCAACCCAGCGACGCCCAAATAATGTCAGGGTCAACGTTTTAATGCACCGGCCGGCCATAGTTGCTATTCCGCCCGGCACATGGAGATCAGGACCTGGGATAATGAGATTTCTTCGCACCTGGTGATTACAGCGAGCAGCCAACCAGAAACAAAACAGATCAGGCCAGCAGGATGCGCCCGGCGACGGGCCTATCGCATGGATCGACTCTCTCATCTCCCATTCTATTCTTAGACCCTTTCCGCTCGCCATTTCCTCCAGAGTCAGATCAGGTATTTTGGGGAGCATCTCTGAAGTTCTGAGGCTTTTTAAATAGATACGCCGCTGAACAACAATTACCAAGAAGGTGGAAGAAAGGTGATTGCTTGTACGGGGGTTCGTGTAAGTCTGCTTCTCTAAGAGTACAACTAGTGTCGTATTTTCGAAGAGAACGTTCTATTCATCATTGTTTGGTTTTGTATGGTAGCTGGCAAAAAAGCAGGACGTGCTTTAAATTGTTTAATGCATCAATTGATCAACCTTTGATAATTTTCATGTTTTCAATAGCAAAACCAATCCCTGTAGCATGAAATTGTCCAGCCCTGACCTAGACTAAATTCATAGCCGAAGGAACAGACCTTTAACTTCTTGTGATTCTACGCACGGCGCAAAGAGGCGCTCATCTACCGCCATTGTGTCTGATTCCTGCGCGCCATGGCTGAGGGAAGATGCCGGCGATGTGACATGGGCTGATGGGGTGCCAGTCCCGAGCAGCTCAATAATGACGCGATAGATGTATGACAGCCGCTCACAGGAGAGTGTCAGCCCATTTGTCTTTCTGTCTCCACGGAAAGATGGATGACCCTTCACCCCCCTCCGCTCCTTCTGTGGAAATATTCACAGCGCTGACATGTCATGAGAAGCCCATCATCATCCTTCACTCTCTTACCCTTCAGCCCTCAAGGTTTGTTTAGACTGAATTAGTGAGTTGGGTTTGATGCGTGCGGTGTTTTTTGACCAGTCTTGGAGCTTTATAGCACTCCAAAATGGATGCGAATCTCTGTTAGAACGGCTTTAATTTGAGTATGCATGCACATGTATGTGGATGCATACACACACACACACACACACACACACCTGTCTCTGGGGAGTATAGGTCAGTCACAGATGGGACGCAGAGGACGAGGGCGGGGGAGCAGGCCGGAAGATTGGAGGAAATAATTATCTCCATACATTTCAATCCCCGCTTCCCAAGGGAAATGTAGCACTGGTGTTTCCAGGCTGCAGTTATATGACATTTTCCAAGACCACACTACACACCACTGCCCCCTCCACCCCCCCACCTTCCCACACACACACACACACACACACACAGTTCAGATGAAATCCACCGCCCCCTCCTCTTTGAAAATGGTTCATTCCTCATTGACTTTTGCTAGTCTCACTTTGCAACTGCGGCATTCATATAACCACAAGCCCAATTGTCTAAAGTCAGCCTTGCGATCGACAGTGTTTGGTTTGGAGTCCTTTGATGCTGCATTTCACTCTGACGGCTACAGCGGTTACCTTGGTAACAGCACATGGTTGAGAGTTTGGAGAAGGTGCGAACAGAGCCTGTTGTTGCAACAGTTGTTAATGAGAAAATAAGCATGGGTGAATGTATTTCCTTTTCGAATCTCTGGAGCCTTGACATGGCACCGTGACATGCAGCACGCCACATCTCATGCAATTATCTGCTGATGAAATCCAATCTTTCAATCTAATAGAATTAGGTGCCCATATTTTTAGCAGTTTCAGTACCACTTTTTAACCAAGATTTGTCAAGGAAATAATCTTTACTTTCCACCCAGGATCCTATTTGGTTTGAAAAAGAATGAATGTGAAAAAATAAAATAAAATCCACCTGATTTGAATTTCAAAAGAAGGTACAATGCCACCGTTAACCAAGACTTTCAGCACCAGGGCCATTTAACACTCCTTTAATTTCATGGGCGACACAATGCACTTCAGACCTGTGTGGATTTCGCCCTCAGCACCTTAAGGAAGCTCTCATCTCTGAATTATGTATAAGTGATTTAATCAAGGACCTAATCAAGGATCAATCACATAATCAAGTCAATTGCTAGTGGCAGGAACACGCATCAAATCACATTACATTAACTGAAGTGCCGTTAAATTTGACTTGTAAGTTTTTATCTTTACAAGCAGGATGAAAAAAGGAGGACAGGAGAGGATAGGCCATTGGTAGCTACTGAACAAATGACTCTCTTCTGTTGTAATTATTTTCTATTAAACTTCAAACATCATGTGGCTCTGTAATGCATGAGAAATGATACCTCAAGTGGCTCAGTCTGCTGCGTGCTCACTGCTGCATACGTTTGATTCCAGGTTCAGACTGTGTGGTTCAAGTCTTCTCTCTCTCTCTCTCTCTCTCTCTCTGCTTTCAGTCTTGCATCTTTCCCTCTCTTCGCCCTTTGTGTTTCCTTTGCCCTGCGCTTCTTGCTAGAGTTTGGGTGGGTTCACCGCCCATTTAAAGACATGAAAAGCAAACTCTAGCTACTCAAAAGTATCCTTCCATGCCTCTGCCACCGTTTCCATGTGGGATCCCGCCACTGTAAGCCTTTGAAAGTGTGATCATGACAGCACATCTTAGTCATTTGAATCATTTCCATTACCCAATGAAAATAAAAGACACCTTCGGCATGAAAGATAATTGCTTTGACGTCCTGCTTCACTACATTACAGGGCAGTTCTAGGCTGTAATGCCTTTTTGAACTCAAAGACACTGAATTACCATATGCCTGCTATTTTTTTTCACAGTGGGGATCCAAAGAGGAGGAGTGTTACAAGTAGAAGCCAAGGGAGTGCTATGTCCGCTCCACATTTGCACACCTGTTTTACCTCAAATTAATTTCCCAATGATCCTTGTGATAATGAATATTTTATTTGTGATCCACCCAAATTGCCAAAGTGCAATTTCAGTGGTGCTGAAACTAAACTCTGAAGGAGTAATGCCAACACAAAAAATGCACGTTACGAGTGCCAGCAAACAGAGGAGCCAAAAAAGTTTCCCGTCAAATACGAAGTCACAACACTGAAGGTGTTTGTCAGGGGAGCACCTAGAGGTGATGTGTCACACGTAAACAAGAAGCTAGGGCTGTTCTAATGGGTGATTAGATTTCCGCATCTTTCCTGCCACCTGCATCTGCGCTCCTTTTTTCAAAGTGTTGCACAGCAGCTAATCAACTTGTGGAGGAACCTTAAGGCCTTCGCCATCTCTCGAGGCTGAATGCTGAAGATCTTGGTAACAGTGAGTGACAAGGCATCTATCATGTCTGCAGCCAAGGTCTTCTCATTTCCAAAGCCTGATTGATTTCTTTTGTTCTATTTTTTTTCCTCATCCTTTCAAAGATAAATAGATAAATGTCAGCTCAGCACCGCAATCTCCCACCCAAGCGTTTGATCATTGGCTAACTGGGCAATTCAATAAAAGGTTTTTACCCCTGCTGGAGTCTCGCCAGACTTTTTGTATTAAAATGCTATCCCTCTGAGTCAGAGCTATTGCCACCGCCTTTGTTCCAGTACCTTGCTTCCCCTTCACAGCTCCATAGCTCATGCAGCTCAACCAAACCTGATGAAAAGATGCCAAAGCATTGTTGGTTGCACCGAGCAACCCAAGAGAGAATCCAAATTACCCATGACTGAATCAGCTGAACATTCATTTTAGCTGAACATTGACCCGCTCTATAGAATGGCTCTTCACGTGTCAAAGGGAAAACAAACAAGAGACGGAATCGGTTTTAATGGTTTAATAAAGCTTCTAAAAGTACAGCTTGGATCTTCTTTCACACTCTGGGGAAATATTCTCTCATTACACAGGGTGTGGGGGAGGAGGAGAGACACAGTAATAAGGTGGATTTCATCCGAGGCTCTGGAGAAAATGAAACCTTCCCAGTGACAGTAGGCCAGGTAATGGGTTTCATCTGGTTCCACCCATGGAGAAAAATTAAAAGAACATTACTGACACGTTAAAAAAAAAAAGAATTCTTTGTGCTTGCTCACGCGGGATTGGTTCCATCACAGGAGATGAGTGAAATGATCGTTTCCTGTATCTTGATCTTGTTTTACAATGTACTTTAACAGCCACCTGTTGGGCTTTTAACAAACCTAACTGCTGCCTCACGCTGTGCAGGAAAGCCATTGATTATCACCATCCTCAGCAATGTCGATGTGTCATAGTACATGAGCATCAGCAGACATGTTACACACATCAGCAGTGAGTACCTGATGATGAGTATGATGCTGGATATTACTAACAGTACTTGATACTCATTATTAGCTAGAATTCCAGGTGAAGCTGTTCAGGATTACTTTCGGAAACGTGTGTCAGTGCCAGTAACAATTAAATAGCACATGTTGAATAGATAATGCAAAGTAGTGTTGAATACTGAAGTAACATTTAAGGAGATAAACATGACCAAAAATGCTCTAAATTCAATTGTTGATTCTCTAATTTTTGCAAAGCCATAAACGTTAGCTGATTATTTATAACCCAGTGATATACATTAAGATTTGTGACGGTGAAATGTAGAATTATGAGACCGCCTTGACAAATATAAGCCCCAATGCATCTACCTTGAATGAGTGCCCAGTGTCTTATTTAAAGGAATAGTTCACCCAAAAGGGCAGAAAATGACAACACAAATACTGCATGATCCAAGGCTTCTAAAGCCAAACGGTCATGTCCTGAGTGGAGAAGAACTACATTTACACTGTTATTTAGCACAAACTTTCACTAGAGCCCATAACAACAATACAATTCATGCTAATGTACACCCAAGCCATGTGCGTCCATGTTTCTCTTGACAAGAACTTGCAAGAGTTCAGCATCTGGGAGATACGGTGGCCCTGAAATGCAAAACATAAAGACATTTATCAAAACACAAACAACATTTCACAAAACGGCAATTCACAAAACACAACAACATTTATCAAAACACAACAACATTTCACAAACCGGAAAGGGTATGCCCGACACAGGAAGTAGAAAGTGCGAAATTTAAATCGACTGAGGATGACATTTTCAGTACAACATGGAGTCAAAAATCAACCTTATCATAATATATTTCGAACAAGGGCATTCATACACGGTCATCCTAGACATGCTCTTGTCATACAACGACATCAAGATGTCCCTTCAAGCACTGAAAATGTGTTTGAAAGATGCAGGGCTGTTTGGCTTTGGAATACTTGGATCATACTGCACAAGCTGAATGGTTGTCACTTTTTGCCCTTTTTGGAACAAGCACCCATTGACCTCAGTGGTTTCAACTTGCACAAAAATATTAATTTTGGGGTGAAGTGTTCCTTTAAAGTGGTAACATCCAGGAAGTGTCTCACAGTTGTATTTTTAGGATTGTCACAGTCCTACAGATCATTAAGTTCTCTTAAAGAGATGAGCTGTCAGGTTACAATGGAAAACTGAAGTGTTACTGTGCAGTCCTGACTGGAGTGGGAAAGTCAATACACCACTGGGGAGCCAGAAGGGAGAAGAGCCAAGATCAGGTAAGGTGATGACAAGGGAAGGGAAAGTTAAGTAGGGGTATTTTCACCAAAGCCCAAATGCTAATTCTAAAAATAATCCCCACTAAGTTCTTTTCAAAGGACCAACAATCGCTGTGATTTCTCAGATGCACTTTGGAGACATTGGAAGCTACAAGGTAAGTCATTTTCAGTTCAAGGTAACTGACAGGTCAAACGATAAAGCTTAAGTTTGACACAGATGTAAAGTGAAAACTGGCCATTAAAGGTGAGGAAAACCTTTAATATTTCTGGTATGGTTCTTTAAGGGTTGCAGACCTGGAATTTTTGTTGCAGCGAAATATCACTTAACAAGAGTAATGCCTTATTCTAACTGCTGTTCACTGCAGTACACAATTGATGGAGTTGATATGGAGTTGATGCTGCAGTGGGGAGGTTTATGGAGCAATTATAGAGAAGACAATTGATTTCCATTTGAATCACACTTGGAAAAAAAATAACAATTTCATACACGGTCTCCATAAAATGAGATATCAAATGAATGTTTTTCTCGCTTTTCAAAGTATCCCTCTCTCAGTCCGTGCCCATTAGCATCATTTCATCGTGACACACCTTGCACAGACCCACACTGATCCAAGGCAATATCGCACCCACCGGCCAGCCAATGTGTCTGGCTGAAGGCTTTTTTTTTTTATCCCCATATTTTGCATATCAATATAGGCATCCTCAAATTGAAATCTCTTTCTATTTTAGGAGATCACTTTTTGATGGCTTCTCATTACAGGAATGTTGGCTATGGGTCAAATGGAAATGTCATCACAATCACAGGAGGGGCTGCCGAGGAGGAGTCCTCTCAGACGCGGAGAAACGTCCACTTATAGTTTAACCTCATTCGCCTGGGAGATGACAAATCAGAGCCCAGTGGAGAAGGGCACATGGCAGCGGGAGGGTGAATGAGTGTTTGAAAAGGTGCCAGTCAGCTCCGGTCCGGCGCTATCAGGCCCGTTTGTGACAACCTTACACGCTCCCCGCAGCGTTAGTCACACACCATTATCACTATAAACCCGACAGTTAAGCCCAGGCTTGTTATACTTGCAGGCGTACAGTTTTCTCCCCATGGAAAATGGAAGATTGAAATGACAGACCACTAAAAAGAAAAAAAACACATTTCCAGTCATTTTATCTAATACAGTAAACTTGCCCAACAAATACGGTGTGCGTGCATGTGCATGTGTCTGTGCCTGCGTGCTTTTGCTGGTCTGTGAGGGTCGTATTCAGGAATGTGTCCGCGCACATCTTACCTCTCATCTGCTTTGCTCACTATGGCTTTTGAAATCGCTTATAAAATGAATCACCACCCCTCTCCATGGCTTAACACTGAGCGATCACAATGGGCTGAACTCACTGAATAGGGATACAAGCTCGGCTCGCTCTTTCTCTAAAGGCCCCTGCACACAAAAAACAGCTTTTCATGTCTGTCGAGCTTCACATTAGTTGGCGTCTGACTCAAGGTTGAGAGTCAAGGCATTTCAATGGTTTCACCTGTCTCCGTGGCAACGCTATTTTTTTTTTATTACATCAACGCACATAATAAGCGACTCTGTTTGAACACCAACTCCATGATTGCTTTTGCAGAAGATCCCGTCACCCATCCTGCTCAATGCCACGTCTGTTGTTGAGACACTCCAGGGCCAAACGCCTCCTTCAAACACAATATAGTTGACACCAGTATTAAATATGCATGCACTTAGCTTCACGATGAATCACGGCTTCTTCAGATTTTTGGGTGACCGGTCGTGATAAACGGGAGGTCACAGGCGGCGATAACGTACGGGAGACCAAACAGTGTTAGATGAGGGAAACGAGCCCGTAGTCTGCAGCTGTAGCCATTCAAGCTGAGAGGAGAAAGTCAAGCGGTAACAAGCAACCTGTGGGGCTCTGCTGCAAAAGTCTGCTTCACCAGCTTCAACTCAGTAATGAGGCTTACTCCGATCATCAGAAACGGCAGCGCTTGCGATGTAGACACATGCATTTCTGAACACCTGTGCGGGGTTTTTATGGATGCTAATACGCTAATGCTACCTATTTTACATGTGTGTGCATGTATTTGTAGCTTAATGATGACCACGTGAGAGAAGGGTGTGTGAGGGCTTCAAAGGAGGAAGCAGACAGCTGTTCCAGTCACTGGCTATTAATGACATCAGCATCCCTTCATCGTTCCCTCTTCTTTGTGTATGTGTTGTCAGGCAAGCTTCATCCCCTGAGCTGTGAAGCTGAAATCAGATGGCTATAGCCTGGTGCTAGTGTGCTAATGCAGGAGAGGCATTAACCCCAATCTCCCTGCATGAGAGACCGCTTGGCTAGCAAGCGTCCCCAGGGAGCGGTGGCATGCTTCTGTCTGCCTGCCAATCTTATTTCCCGGATAGCTCACGCACTTATTTCATTTTGGCTTGTTTCACGGCCCCGTATTGATTTTTTCAAACATCACATCGGTGTGAAGGAGCCTCTTTTGAACACAGCCTTCAGTAATAAACTTGCTGTTGTTGTTTTTTTTTTCTTTTTTCTTTCCCTTCCCCCCCAAGTCAGTACAAGTGATTCCTTTGTGGGGGGTCCACATACTGTCGGATCGTGTGATTTCCTATTTGGAAAATAAAACAATTATGAATTAAAGATGTGATGGTAAGTTTGTGCTGTACGTGATTTGTGTCAGATTTGTCTCTTTTCACCGCTTACATAAACTTGACAGCTCCCGCTCGGCTTGCTGACCACTTGTTAAGATTGTGAAATGTTATGAGACAAGCTGCTGCTTTCTTTCCTTGTTTGCCCATTTGTGTGTCTCCTCTCTTTCTTTCTTTCTGTCTCTCTCTCTCCTATCCTTACTCTCTCCCCCTCCTTTGTTTTCCATGCTTTCAAACTCTTTTATCTCTATTTGTCTAACCTTTCTCTTCCCCCTCAACTTGATTTCCCCTGTTGCTTTTCATACCTCCTGTGCACGCCCTGTCTGGCTTTGTGTGTAGAAACCAGCAGTTATGAGACGGCGGGCTGGGCATAGGAGACGCCGCTGTCTGTCTGTCCGTCCCTGTGGTACATTAGCCGTCCCTTACCATGTATTATTGATTGCCTCTCCCTAATCACTGTCTCCAGTGTTACAAACGAGCCTTTACTGCCGGCACAGCCCGCACTCTAAGGGGTTTACAGCATCCTGCGACGGAAACCAACCCTAAAAAGATGCTGCGGTTTCAACTGGGCACAGGCAGGAGCAGGTGAGATTTACATCGATATAAAGTTTCACTAGCAGCTGCAGACAGTCAAATGAAGGCCATGCGAGCTATACTTTCTCCATGAAGCTGATAGAGATAAATTCCTCTTCACATCCAGTGGATAAAATTGAAGAATCAAGAGGTTTGAGATAAACCCCAGATTTCCTTAGCCCTTTTAACTATTTAGTCAGAATTTGTTCTGAGATTCTGAGAGACAGATGTCCACACAGCAGGAAATCAATTATATTCGCGCCAATGTGGATCACTGGTGATCTGCATCCCCCCCGCCCCCTTTTTCTCTCCTCTCCTTCGCTCTCTGCTCTTCTTGCTGGAGAACAGAGGAGTCACAGTTGTTTGAAAGAGATGACTACTTTTGTGTG